>NAVB01000407.1:0-43151 GCA_002179805.1 Acanthamoeba lenticulata | reverse complement strand
ACCCCCCCCCCCACGCGATGTACAGCCATTTTGTCTTCAACTTACCTCTACCCCCTACTTCCCTTTTCTTCTCCTTCCTTTCTTGCCATCGCCTGGATGAGCCACACCAAGTGCACTTGCCCCTAAATGTGTCAGCTTCGTCTGCATGTCAGTCAACCACGCGGGAAACGACTTGAGCTCGATGTGAGGAGAAGTGAGGCTTGAGCTCGGGGGCGCAAGGAGTGAGTGAGGCGTAATGACAAACGACAACTCGGACTGACAATCCGCTGACGGGCGAAGAAAGCGCGAGCTCGTGCCTGTCGGCAACAACACCTTTGGGCGCGTTACGGAAACACAAAGACACACGAAAGAGGCTTCTTCACTTTAGCTCCGGAGGCGGCAAGGAAGCCCACCCTTCGCCGCCGATGCCGGCGGTGGCCATGCTGGCCTCCCTCTTCCTCACCCTCTTTTCGGGTTTATTGCTCGGTCTTGCGTTCTTTTGGGTGCGCTGGTGGCAAACCCGCCCCCAGACGGCGGTCCCAGGTGAACCATCCTCTGCTTCCTCCTCCTCCTCCTCCCCCCCCCGAATTCTGTGACTCCGCCGGAGCACTGGGCGAGTCCTGCTTGGCCTCATCCCTCTCGCTTGAGCGAGGCTGAACCTTTCGTTCTGTGCTGTTCTCGCCTTTTGACTCCGCAGCGGGTCGAGAGTTTGGAGCCTTTGAGAACGTGATGCACCACCTGCGCCAGGAGTGCGGCCACCACAACATGAGCCTCGTGCTGCGCTTTCACGTACGTGCCGAAACGTTTGTGGATCCGAAAAAGCACGTGCCTTACAGGCCCTGTGTGCGTGCTTTGGGGATCACAGGAGAGGCTGGACTGTGCGCGCTTGCAAGAAGCTCTCCGGGTCGTGCAGATGCGGTACGCGGTCCACCTCCCGGCCTCCCGGACTCGTGATCACGGAAAAGAAGGCGGAACTCTCAACGTTATCTCTCTCCGTTGGTTGGCCGAGGCAGGCATGTGTTGCTCCAGTCGACTGTGGTGCTCGATCAACGGAAGCGACCGTCGTTTCTGCGGCTCGATGATCCACCGCCAATCCCGCTTCTCGAGGTGCCGCTCGAGGGCACCGAAGAAGAGCTGGAGCGAGACGGCGAGCATCGCGCTGTGGACCTCGGCGTACTCGCTCGCGAGCTCAACTCGGGCTTCCAGGGCGCGTCTTCGCTCCTTCGCTGCACCGTCATGCAGCCCCCTACTACTCTTACTACTACTACTAGACCATCCGCCACGGGGCGCAGCAAGAGCGACTCGGCGCCGGCCGTGCGCGCGAGGCTGGTGTTGACGGTGGCGCACGACTTGATGGACGGCCGAAGCCTCGCCCTGTTGGGCACGGAGCTCCTCGAACTCTACCGCCACCGCATGATCGACGACCCGCCACATCTCGACATCGCGGAGCCGATCCCGCCACCGATCGAAACGGTCCTGCTCCCATCATGGATGCCCAAGCCCGTCGCATTCGTGCGTCACCTGCTGGCCTTTCTCCGCATGCACCGCTTCTTCTTGGTCGATCGAGTGCAGGCGCTGCCCCACACGGCCCGCGACCTGCCGCAGCACAAGGCCGCGCCGTCCTCGCCGGCGACCTCTGCTTGTGCTCCGCCCCTGTGGAGCACGGGGGTGGTCGAGCGCCGGCTGTCGCGGGAGGAGACCGCCCGGCTGCAGCGCAACGGGCGGCGGGTGGGTGTCTCCGTGGGCGTGCAGCTCATGACGGCCGCCTTCCTGGCCACCACGGCCGGCGCACTCAAGGTACAGCCACCCTCATGATTAAAGCGCACTTTGGCCGGGCTGAGGGCTGACGAGCCCCCTGCTGTGCGCCATCAGCGGAGGGCCAACGTGTGGGGCGTACAGATCGTGGATATGCGGGGCCAGCTGCTGGCCCACCAGGCCAAGTCGGACTTGGTCACGCATGCGGCTTTAATCGGCGCCATGCTCACGCCCACCGCGCTCGGCCAGTTCTTGTCCAACGTCGACATGTGCCACAACACCGACCCAGCACGGATCCCGCCAGCCGATGACGTCGGGGCAGATGTGCGCCCGTTCCAGGCCTACTTTGCCGAGCAGTGCCGCGTCGTGCGGAAGCGGCTCGAGAAGCACATGCAGCGCGGCGAACACCTCACCAGCCTCATCTTTGCGCAGTACCTGGCGGCCTTCTCCGCCCTCCACTCGCGCCACTTTGCCACGCCCTTCCCGTGCCCGGCGTTCAGCATGAGCAACATCGGCTCGCTGGACGACGCCCCGCCCGGCGGGCCGCACCAGCACATCGTGCGAGCGCTGAACGGGCGCAACCCGAGGCTCGAGGACATGTCCTTTGGGGTGTCGGCGGCGTCCTCCTTCCCCTTTGTCTCGATCACGGCGCTCACCCTCCGCGGGTCCTTGCGCGTGGTCTTCAACTTCCCGACCAACACAATGGCCCTCGCCGCCGTCAACGACCTGGCCGACGCCTACCTCCGAGTCCTTCGCTTGGCGGCTACCGAATAACAACAACAACAAGAGGGAGCGCAAGAGCCCCTTGGGGTGGTGACGCTGGTGGTGCAGAACATAAAGCCAATTAGAAAATATGGGGTGTCCTTTGTTTCTTTTTCATTCCTTCTTGTCGTGTAAGTTAGTCATATTCATCTTCCTCGTCGACGTCGAGCGCGATGTAGGCCTCCGAGAGGCCGTAGATGAGGCCGATCCAAAGGGCGTTGCCGGCAAAGGTGACGAAGTGCGAGCCGAAGCCGCGGAAGAAGCCGGACAGGCCCTCGAGGTCGAAGATGGAGCGGACGCAGTCGACGAGGCCCAGGTGTCGCAGGGCGGTCACAGGAGCCTCCTCGACGCCGCCCTGGGCCTCGAGGCGCATGCGCACGGTGACGAGCGGGAAGAGGATCGTGTGCACGATGAAGGAAGACGCCACTTGGAGCGCGCTCACCACGGCGGCATGGTTGAGCTTGGCCCGCAGGCGCTCCAAATGCGTGCCCGGCAGCGGCTCACCGCGGCGGCGGGAGGTGCCGCTGGCTTGGACCTGGTGCGTGAGGTAGTCGTGGCAGGCGAAACGGAGCGTGCGGAGGATGAGGTCGCTGAGGCACACCTCGGCCGCGCCCGTCACCATGTGGGCACTCAGGCTGCTCCAGTAGAGGCCCGAGTGGGCCCACGGGCTCGCGTAGGACCAGTTGGCCATGAAGCCGTCGTCGCTTGGGACGTCCCCGCGCATGAGCACGACGGTGCGCAGGATCGAGAGCGGGTGTGAAACGACGAAGACGCCAGCAAACACGCTGCACTTGACCGCAAGGTAGCCGGCATAGAGGCCCGGGCGCGCCCAGATGTTGCCCGCCTCGAAGGCCTCCTTGGTGTGTTTGAAGTCGCCGCGGTCGTTTGTAGCGTGCTCGAGGTACTTCAGACACACGACCGACGCCAGGCTCTGGCCCAACTTCTGCTCCACCAGCTGGTAGAGGATGGTGCATACGGAGCCTCGGTTGTACATCAACCCCAGTGCCGTGGGCCGGCGTGCCAGTTTGCTCTTCAGCGGGCTCGAGTTGCCGTACCACACTTCGCGCCACACGCCCAGCGGCGACCAGGCATCGTTGTCGAGGCGGTCGTGGTGAGCCTGAAATCGGACGGTCACCGCGCTCAGGAGGCCGGTGAACGGCTGCAGCGGGAGCAGCACTTCGAACAAGCGCTTCGCACCCCTCTTAGGGGATGCCTTCGGTCCATTCGGCCTCGTTGGGCCATCCATGTTGTCAGTGCGGCGTTTGTGAATCAAATCAAGAGTAATTGATTTGATGCAAACAATCACCCAAATTACTCGAAAAAGAAAACGTGGGTATTATCGCTTTTCCTCTTCATTTTTCTGACATTTCTAGAAAAACGCAGGAGGAGTGGTTCAACCATGCCAGTGCTGGATGAGGATCTTCACAAAGTCCTGTGCCAGCTGCGCGTTCTCGAGAGACACCTGGGTCGAGGCGAGACAGATGGTCCGGTCAGATCGAACGTCCGCAGGCCAACAAAAAGAACGCGTTGTGCGCACCTCGCTGTCGGGTTCCCGCAAGAGATTGGCCCCGAAGATGGTGGCCAAGTTGGACAGGTTCATCTTGGTCTTGGCCTCCACTTCCTCCAGGAGGAAGCTGCGAAGAAAATTGATGAGATAGAGGAGGGTTGTCTTGTGCAGCGGCGGCAGCTTGGTATTTACAACTTGCAGCGTCGGTCGGATGTGGTCCGCCACCGCAAGGCACTTGGGCCTGCGCACAATACACACAAGATAGTGAGTGTCCTCCCCAAGAGCACATGTGGTGATGGTGATGAGCACGGCCGTACTGGAGCTCAAAGGGGATCAACGGCTCGGCAAGCTCGCGCAGCCAAGTCTTGAGGAGGTTGGCCAAATCGTGCGGGTTGGCGGTCTCCAGGGAAAACCGGTTGCACTCGAGATCTACCTTGAGGTCATATGTTCGCTTGGGGTCGCCCTTCACCCGGAAGATACCCAGCGCCGCTTTTCCGTTGCGTTGGATGATGCCTTCGCACAAGTGAACCATGATCTGCGGCACCTCCAAGTCGGTCCCGCTCTCCCGCTGTCGGTCTATGATCTCCTGCAGCGTCACGCCAAAGGGCGAACCGCAGAAGGGTGCCTCCTGTCCGGTGGAGAAATGAACACATCAGCAGCTGTGTTACGGATGACCAGCAGAGAAGGTGAAGCAAGTTTCTGAACCCGAATGTGTTCGATCTCGTAGTTGGAGGGTAGCCTCGCGCTGGGGGGAAGATCGCATATCAGGTCAAGCTTGCGGACACAGAAGACCGCGAAGGCCGCTTGCCGGGGGTCCGCAAGCTTGGTGTTCTCCCACAAGTACTTGCGGAGCCATTCTTCAAAATTGCGGGTCGGAGGGAAGGTCATGCAGCATATGGTCATGAGCTCCCACCCCTTGTAGAGCACGTCGCTGCACGCCACAAGGTAAGTTGAAAAAGTGCACAGACGTCCGGGCACAGATGCCGTGCCATGTTGGATGAGGAGATCGTACGTGGACGGGGTCTGGCAGGTCTGCTTGCACAGCTGGCAGTAAATCTCATCACGAATTTGCCCCTCCCGCAGTGCCTCTTGCAGTAGCTCCCGAGCTGTTGCGATCTCATCTGCAGGCTTGAGTGGCTTCTTGAGCCCTTGATACGTCAAGATCAGTGCCTCGGTTAAGGGTGGTAACGCAAGCAAGGTCATAGTGTGAAGAAAGGAAGAAGAAGGATATAGTGAAACATGCGAAGAGCAATCGAGTGCAACTCGGGCTTGTTCTTGAGGTCGAGGAGGGGAGCGTCCATGTCTTTCTGCGATTGCGCATGATACAACGCCACCAGTGAGAAGGAGGAAGGAAGCGGGCAGACCTCTTTGCAAGAGCCGAACCTTCTGGAAGGTGAGCAACTCTCTCAGCGGCACTTGCCGCTTGAAGATACCCTTCTTACGCGTCTTGAAGTATTTACGAGCGTAGCCCTCAAGCTGAAACTTGGCGATGTCCCCACGCACGTCTTTGGGCATGATCGGGGCTGGAGCCGGCTGGTCCGAGGACGAAGAGGAACCGGCACTAACAGCAGAGACGGTGACTACAGGCGTGGAGGTCGTGAAAGGAGAGCTCCTGTCGAAGAAGCTGCGGGGCTTCGCCCCACCTGGCTCCCCTCCTGCACCATGGCGAGGCGAGTTGGACGGTATGGCGGTTGGGAGGGGTCCTGAAACGCTCAAGATTCCAGCGCTCAGAGGAGGCGGTATTGGCGCGGCTAGCCATGCTATCTGGCCATGCTCGGGCTCCTTTTCCAGAGTCTGGCGACGGTCGGGAGTACCCACAGTTTTGGTTTTTTCTTTCCTCTGCAGCAACCCAAGGTCAGGAGGGGAGTGGTTGGAACTGGAGGGGGCATGGATTGAGGCGAAGGGAACCTTGCGTGATAGATTTCTGATACTGGCCACCTTCCCTAGCAGCCGCGTGGATGCACGCTGGGCAACAACCTCGTTGTTGTTATGCTGGGTGTGTTCTCCACTGAGCGCCAAGAAGGACTGCGAGGTGTAGTCCGAGCTCAGCGGCCTGGGCCGTGACCTCTCCTTCATCTTTGGGTCTGGTCGTCCAGAGCGTTTGTTTTTCAAAAAGCTGCAACGCTCTTCAAACACAACTCTCTCTCCAAGACAGACGTCTCAGTCAAAGCACACAACCGAAACCTGGATTTATGTAGCCACTGCCTTCCCTTTTCCAAGCTTCAGCGGAACTGTTTTAGGGTTCGGCCACGCCACGGTATCGCACCACCCATCTAACGACCACAATTACAGCTCAAAAAAATTGGGCCGCTAAACTGCTGTGTGACATCAACAGAAAAGGTTTGGCCTACCTTGTTTGCAGCGGCCATCGTGCTCTACTTTCCGCGTCCACGTCCACGTCCACGCCCGCGCCTGGCACGTTTGCTCGCCGCTTGACCGCCTGTGGTGCTGATGCGGGCCTGCGTTCCACGCCCACGGTACGCCCCGGCTGGCTGGCTTGGCTTCCGCTTCCGGTCCCCGCGACTCGAAGTGGCCAAGTCAACGGGCTGCCGGCTCTCCAGCTCTCTCGAGCATTGCCACGCGACGTGCCCTGGCTTGCCGCAGTTGTGACAGTTGGGACTGGGTCCGGCGCGTGGCAAGACGTGAGCTGGTGCTGGTGCTGGTGTAGGCACCCACGCTCGTGCGGGTGACGGAGTCAATGTCGATGTCGGCACGGGCGTTGGTGGAAGTGCTCGTGCTAGTGTCGATGCCCGCGCTGGTGTCACAGGCGGAGCTAGACGAGGCCGCTTGTTAGTCTGCAGTTGGGGTGGTAGTGCAACTGCCGTAGCCTCCGTGGTCCCATGGTCGGGGAGGTCGAGGCTTGCGTTCCACAAAGGCGACGAAGCGGCAGCCAAAGACGCTTTCCTCTTGCGTCGGTTCACTTCGATGCTGTTGAGGTGGCCGCTAGGTAGCGTGCTATGGATAAACTGGTCGAAGAGCTCCTACACGCATGACATCAGGCAATGCTATAGCTATCCGTGGAAGTGAGGCTCGTACGATAATGCGCCGCGATATCCAGGGATTCCGCTCAATGCGCTCCTCCTTGGACATGGCTATGAACTGGTGAAGAGGTGAAGCAGCAAGGACGAGCTGTGCCGTGAACGGAGTCATCATGGGATACCGGGATAAGAAGAGTTCGTGCTGAAGCGAAATTACAGTCAGCATTAACTACATGAGTGCATGCGTAAGGCAAGTGGACCTCAGTTTCCTCTGGCAGCAGCCAGCCCTCACGATCGCTCCAACGGCTCAACGACTGTTCGCACTCCCCAGTCAGCTCTTGGATCAATCATTCAGAAGGCTGACGTACATTTTTCCAGCCTTCGTGGGCAGACGCCGCTTCATCGATAGCAATACGTATCAGCGACACCGTATCATCATCATTATAGCTGTAGCGTATGACGACGCGAGGCTGAACGGCGGCCAAACGAGCAGTTGCTTGCCGCAAATTCAAGCCGATTGGGATGTTGCCGCTGTGACAATCGTGAACAGCTGTTAAGTGCCAAGACTATGGTAACGCAGGGATAGGCATACAGCTTACCTCTCTTCCTCTTGATTGAGAGTGAAGACCAACCAGCAAACATCGAACGAGACCAAAGCGAGGATGCTACTCACCAGAGATCGCGTCTGATGGTCGGATGAGAGCACGGTCATGGGGCAGAGGATCATGCAAACTCGGTCATCGAGGATGATGTCCACAGGGTCTTGCAACGTCCGTTCGATGAGTGTGATCTGCTGTTTCTCGAGGGCTCTCAGCAACGAGTGACTCTCGAGCAGAGTCTCACTCGCTATAAGGGCCACCGGCACGAGGTCGACCGTAGCGGTCGATCGTACAACGTCTGCCGCGACTGAGGACAGACCTTTGAAAAGCAGGAGTGAGGCGGTGAAGGGAAGAAAACGGACGACATACTGTGCTGACGCACCTTGAAGTAGACGTTCTGGCCAGCGACATGCATCTATATCCCGCAGAGTAACGAAGTTGGGCCTATCTACTGACTCAAGTTGTTGCCCGTGGAAGTGCTCCCTAAGGTACCTCAGTGCGTTAATGTACAGAGGGACAAGTGAGAGTTCTTTAATCAGTAGGCAGTGCACGTACCGGACAACATGGCACCACGCGTTCACGAAGTCGTCGCTGAAAGGTCGCTCTTCCCACAAGGGCACGATGTGCGCTTCAACGATTGCCTGCTTGGATATGAGGGCTTGCAGCTCGAGTGGTTCGATGAATGGCTGCTGCCAATCGAGAACGATAACGAGCGCGAATGCCTCCCAGGGGAAATCAGGCTGAACTGCCGCTTTGGTCAAGACCCAACAGTCGACTCCAGGCTGAGCAAGACAGTCACTGCACCATGTCGAGTCGGTAGGTATGATTGGAGGGTAACGGGTGGTCTAGCAAACTGGCGAACACGTACATGATGTCTCGCTCTCCAACAGCCGCGGGATGTGCTGCTTGCGTGCTTCGGATGGTTTGAAGTAGGCGAGGAACGAGCTGCGGGTGATCCACAACTACTACCGCCTAGACAGAGATGAATAGAGTGAGCACGAACACGCTTTGAAATCAGGAAGAAGGTTAGTAAAACAAACCTTAAACGGCTTTCCTTGGACGCGAGGTGCACTTGTTGCCTCCTGTAGGAGGCTGCACAGCTTGCTTAGTCCAGGGTGATCAGGTAGCAGACCCGCTTCTACTTCGCCCGCGAGCACTTCAAGCTCTCCCATAAACGCGCTTACATGGTCTGTGGCAAGTATGAGTATTCGCATGCGAACAACCTGAGCGAGGTTGGACCGGACCTGAAACTTGGGCGCTCGACGGGTTATGTCGCGTCAAGGCGGCGTGGAAATGATCACGAGCAAGGAGGATGCCGCCTGTTTTCAGGCATTCCACTGTAGCTGCAACCGTTTGCGCGTTGAATCCAGCTTCGTGGATCTGACTTTTCAACCCGTCATCGGTTACCAGGTTGTGGAGCGTTTGCTCGAACCGTCTGCAAGCATTTTGATAAGCCAATAGGACTCATAAAGGTATTGAAAAAATGGAATCAGCACCTGAATGACTCCTTTGTTCCATCAACGGGAACGAGACTGGAAGATAGCGACGCGATCGTTTGGCTCAATCCGGATTGCGTTGCCTTGGCAGTCTGGAGAACGGCAACGGTGGAGCCTGCGAGCGTTTGGTTGGGAGCGGTTCCGTACAAGGAATGGGTAGAAAGAAGCGTACCTGAT
Source organism: Acanthamoeba lenticulata (assembly GCA_002179805.1). Classification (NCBI taxonomy): domain Eukaryota; phylum Discosea; order Longamoebia; family Acanthamoebidae; genus Acanthamoeba; species Acanthamoeba lenticulata. The sequence continues at coordinate 33,898 of NAVB01000407.1, read as the reverse complement.
ATGACCACCTGCCAAGAGTGTCTTGCGCACAGATGCTCACGAACTTCGGGGTCGTCGAGAGCGCGATAGACAATCTGCTCGACTGGTAGCGCCGCCACTAGAGCGGCCATCTGGCTCGTGGTGGTGCTTGGCGATGAAGTGAGCGCTATTCGCTTGCAACCTTGGTGTTTGCCGATAGTCTCCTTGATGATGGGTCGATACGTCTCCAGCCAGCCCTCGTCATCATAGTCGAAGAAAACGCACGCCAAGTTCTTGAGAGGCACGCTAAGTCGAAGATTTGTAAGATGGTTGACTGCACAATGACAGCAAGGAGTGTCGTACGAGTGAGGCGGCGTTCCTTGTGCAAAGGAACGCGCATCCAAAAAGATGAAGGCGCTTTCTCGTGCGTTGACTGTTTCTATCTCATCGATCCCCACGACGAGGTAGCTGGCGTGGTTCTGAATCAACGACTTGTGATACCGAAGTGCGGCCCTCAGGCTGGTAGGAGAGCAGGTGAGCCACAGTAACTTCGTTCCCGGAAACGAAAGGTAGTTGAACGCAAGCACGGCCACGATGGGATGTGACGGGATGCTCGGTGGAAGAACCACCAAGCTGTTACGGGTTCTTATCTGCTCTGCGAGTGCCATCTGCACAACGACCCCTGATCAGCATTCGAGCAAAAGACGGGACCGCTTTCGCAATACAAACCTGATAGTCAAGGAAAGGAGCATTACGAGGTTTCTCGAGATGGTACTGCCTTGCCCACATCATTGAAACCGAGTATTGCACCTCGGGCAACTCTGCAGAAGCTCAACTTTAGAACTCACAAGTGAAAAAGGGCGAAGAGCGTGAGAAGACCAATTACACCTTTTCCTCGGATCCGCATGTAGTCGTCAATCGAGTCCTGCTGGTATGTTAGTGGTTGTCTAAGAGGAAGGGAGTGTGAGGACAAGAGCGTACGGCGATAGAAGTGAAGTTTGTCATCACGCTCCGTGTCGGCTGCTTCTGGCATTTCGTTGCCTGGCGGGTCTGCGGCGCTTCTTCCGCAAGGGAGTCCTAGAATGATGCTTAGCATGAAACTCACCAGAAGTGGTGCAACTAATGACTTCTACCTCAAGGAGATGGGGTCGCCCACGCGGTTCGGCATCTCGCGTGATGGCAGAAAAATCAGCCAACGAAGGCAATGAGTCTAGCATGGATAGGTATCGGTAGATTAGCCCTACGAGGAGAAGGAAGATGAGCAAGCGGCTGACTCTGACGAAGAGCAAACTGCGCTCGTACCCATGCTGTCTGCACGATCGTCGAAGACACAGTCCAGCTTTGCTTGTCGTATGAACACCATATCCTGTGGAGCTCGTGAGTCATCATGCGGACTTACAAGTACAAGTGCGAACATTACCTCGGCGAAGTGCGAAAACGAGTCGTCATCCAGAAAGACTAAGTTCGTGACTAACTCGGGCTGCTCATCTCGCGAAAGGGCCTCTCCTGTATCAGCCCGGTGAGTGCTTTTAGCAAGCAAGCTGCAAAGAAGGAGGAAGTACAAACTTGAATCAACCGAAAACTCTTCTACTTGAGTAGAGGCCTGAACAGGAAGATCAGTTACCACGGGCGGACTGAGGAGTGAGGTCAACGAAGCGCGTAGAGAGGAGTTCCATAATGGCGGTAGCCTCAATTCAATCGTTTCAATCGGCTTCGAGCTCTCAACATCGCGAAAGGTTGCGTCGAGATAGCTCCCTACCAGGCTCGCCTGGCGCCAGAGCGTTAGCAAACACCAACACCACTCCATGTAGGCGGACGCACTTCAGTTTCCTTATCGTGGAGAGTGGGCACAGGAAGAGTGCCAACAGCAGCATCAAGAAAGCGTAGCTGGCCATTCCACAGTTTCTCCTTTAGCTCGCTCAGCTCTTGCGCAGCAGACAAGGACAGCGGCAATTCAAGAGCATGCGCCTCAGGAGGGAGGGCACGGTCGGGTCCTGAAAAGTCTTCGCTCCAGTTCATGCACGTGTGTGGTGACAAGGGCAACACTGGGCTCTCCAAACAAAAAGGCCAGGCTAACGGCGAGAAAGATCAGACAGTGCGATCTGATTGAACATGCTCGTTATGGACGGACCTTCGTCTTTATCGTTGTCACTTTCATAGATTTCGAACGAAACTTTGGCCACCGCTGTCGGTTGTTGTCTCAATACCGTCGGTAGTTTCTCCTTTCCGACCTCGGCCAGGCCTAAACACGTCTTAGCAAACACTGAGAATTGTTCATGGGGGAGAGCGACAGTACCAAGTCCGCCCGACAGAACCAAATCGCTGGCTTGCTCGCTGATGGTGATCACACGTTGCGCATTGGAATAGTGGCTGGCTTGTGCCTTCTCGGTAAGGTTGAGCGAGAGTTGGCTTGCTTCTAGGAGAGGTCTCAGCCATCCTCCAGACGTGCTGATGGGGAAGACTTCACCGACCAAAGGCAGGTTGTTCACAGGCCGATCGACCTGAGGCTCGAGATAAAATAACACTCTGAAAAAAGTGAGCGAGTGGTGGCACCTGAGCCGTGATCCAGGGAAGGCGTACTCCTCCGGGTAGACGCTCGAGAAGGCCAACAATTGCTCGATTGACTGGCCAGAAGAGTTGTCGCACCGCGTAAGGGCAGAGTCGATGTAGCTGATCGAGTTCGTAGTCAACAAAGGAAGTTCGAAGAACTCGAGGACAGGAACCGTATCACGATCGTTAGCAAGTCGTTCTCGAAAGGGCCTCCCGTACGGCCGCTTGTCCTCTCGTTGGTCAAGTAGCATGAGCTTGGGAGGGTCCCAGTTGTGAGAAAAGATGTTGGCGCCTACAAGCTCGCTTCCTACTTCCCACTCTAGCTGCCGTCCCAGCCTTGCCAAGTGCTGGCTCAAATCACAAATAGAGGACGCACACAACAAGTGGTCCCTACACGAACAATGGACTCGAATGAGAAAACGTCCAAAGGTATTTAGAGGGCCATATGCACAGTACCAGCATACTGTGAGAGCCATCTCGTGTTCTTGTTCCAGTCGCGGAACGGGCAAAGCGGGCACCAGGGCTCTTCTATCAACTTGCTCGTTTGCCTTCAGCTCAAAGAAATCTGAGCAAGAAGCAAGTAAGCTTTCGAGCCAGCGGACAGCAGTTGAGGGCATGATACCTCTTTTGACGAACTTGCGCCGCATCGCGTCTCCGTTGGGTGTGGATGGTTCGTGCTACACAGAGAAGAAGAAAGAAAGCTTGGCGAATAAGAAAGCAAAAAATGCATGCCTGCGCAACCGGCAAAGTGGAAGGCGCAGCCGGGCGACACCACAACGTGCCCATCACGAAGATCAGAGTACTATGATCCTCAGAGACTATACGAAGCGAGAACTCTGTGGGTCATGAAACAAGCGATTTAATGGAGTGCTCTATGGGGCCGCGAGAGTGATGGCCTGAGCACCGAGGTGCAGCCATCGGCTGATAAAGAGCGCACGGTCGTAGCGTTCTCGCTTGCCCGTATGTGGGTCGTTGATGAAGACAGCTGTGGGAGAGTAGCCCACGAGCAGGGCGCAATGCTCTGGCGATGTCCATCGGATAGTTCGCGGCTGCCTGCCTGCAGCCACTTGGAGGCAATCGTCCCACTCGTCAGTGACGCGGGGTTCCTTGAGCTCCAGGGTCATCCACACGATCACAGGACGGCCAGAGTCGATGCAGTCGGTGAGGTGCCGGAACGCGAGTTCCTCTCGCTCGCTTAGCTCGCATTTGGAGATGGCTGCGTCAATTTGAGGCGTCAAGTCTAGCACCCACCCCTTAATGTAGTCCTCATCGTCAAGGAGACAGGCGATGGGTTCGTGGAAGACGCCGAAGGAGGCTTTGCTCGTGGGGTGACCCACAAAGGCTCTGTGGGGATCGCCCCCCACCATACGGCCGGTCTCGTGATCTAGATGTGGGTCAGGCTCCTTGACGATTCTCTGAGCGAGCACCATTCGGTCGATAGAATCTCGGGTTAATCTGCTTGGTGGGCGTCGTTCGGATTGGTTAAGGACCCATGAGAGGAACATGGAAGTAGCGGTCACCTCGCAGCCCGTAGGTAGGGCCGGGTATTGGCACACGGCCTCAATCTCAATCTATGCCGTGTGCTCGTCAGTGTTTCACCTTCTGGCTTCCGTCCCTTGGTCAAGTGCAGTGAGACATACCCATCTCTCGTCCATCTGTTGACTCCAAAATTGTTTTCCGCAACATTTTTTTATTTCGCTGGTTGTGTCTGGACGCAGGCACGCCAAAGCCATTCTCTTGGTTCTCTCTACGCGCGAAGCATGTACAACAGCGATTGGGCTCGAGCCATGGAGTCGCCTGTTGGATCACGTGTGATGCCCGAGAATGACCCAGCAGTCTTCATAAAGGTATGTGCAGCTGGCTGCTTCGTGTGTTAGCAACTTGCTGACTCCTGCGCCCAACCAAGGGCACAGACGCAACAACCACGTTGGCTCAAGTGCGTACAAGAAGTGCCCCTCGAAACCAGATGCGCTTCTTTCCTTCCTTCAGTACAAGCCCAACAGCGTTACCCAGCACATCCACATCCACGCCAACAGTGGCCCAGGCTATCCCGCGCGTAGTAGAAGGAGCGCCACATACTCCCAAGCGGATAGGCCTGACGATTGGCCCCAACGTGAGCTGGCCCACACGATCTTTGGCCCCGCTGCCAGCTTTTACGCCATCGAGACCGCCGCCGCCTCTACCAAGACCTTCGTTCACTTTGCTGGCTCGCCCACCGCTCGGGAGCGGTGGCACGGACAGCCCGACTTGCCTTGCTGGACGTCACGCAGCCTTGGCCGAACCAGTCCTCGGTCAAGCAGCTGTTCCTGTTGACACTGCATCTCCGGCGGTCGAAAAGTCTTCTGTCTTCGTACAGGTAGTTTATGCCCTTCTCACTTCAATACACTTAATTGATGGATTGATTGCTGAGCTCGTGGTTACAGTGTGAGCACGAACGCCTCGAACCCGCAAAGGCTGGACCAGACGCACCAGAAGAGAGTAGTCATGTACTCGAACGAGTTGACTGCGCGAAGCCTGCGGACAATTCAGACGATCCGGCTACGGCAGAGGCCATCGGAACTTACGACGAAGAAAGCGACGAGGAGAGGAGTTCGCAGGATCCTAAGGAGCAAGCCAGAAGTGACGCGGACGAGGGCACAGATGAGTGGCCGAACCCCGCAGAAGTACAACTGCCAGGCCCCGCTGAGCCTCTCGAACCGATGGCTGTCCTTCTCGCGGAACCAGCGCCTTCCGAACAGGTGCCTGGTGGGCCCTCAAGCTCAGCCGCTTCCACCACGAAGATTCCGCCCAGCATGGTCTTTGGAGCATCACCGTCGATGGCAACACCCGCGCCGATGATAGAGCCGAGCCCGCCCAAGCTCAAGGAGTTGAGACCGAGCGCGATGGCAAACCACGCCGAACCTCGGCTAGACGAACCCCTCATCGATCCCGAACCGTATGATGAGATTCATGTGCGCGACCAGTCCGCAGGAACGTGCATATCTGAGTGCGATGGCCAAAGAATCTCGGCGCGTGAGGTGCCTGCACCGGCGTCGTTCGCGTGTATGGCCGAAGGTGAAGGTACCGCTCCTGGAGTGGCTGAACTGGCCTCAGTCGTCGAACCCGCTACGCCATGCGAACCCGAACGGGTCGAACCGACAGAGCCGGTTGCGGAGACTGTTCGGTCCACAGAGCTCGTAGAGCCACCCGGCGGCAGCGAAATCCCCGTCGAGCCGACCGAGTCGGGAGGAGAAACGCTCGCTACGGATAAGTTCATCATCAAGTCGACCAACGCGAACGACGGGCCGGCGAGCGACGAACCGATAGATGAGCAGCAAGTAGTCGTGGTGGAAGAAGCCAGCACTCCTTCGGAGCCAGCGGGCAATCCTTTGAGTGCTGAGCAGAAGGACATTGGCTCGGGCCGAGAAGAAGCGTCGTCCGAGAACCTCCTGACTGCAGAGACCTCGCTCGGATTCGGAAAGTCGAATGGCGAAGAAGAGGAGAATGCCGACAACGAGGATGCGAAGCTTGGCGCAGCAGTAACGCAGGAGGAGACCACCACAGTCGAGTCGAACGACAGCTCCGGCCTGCGCCTGGACGAAGAGCAACCTCCCATCATGCCCTCACCAGCCCTCGACGGAGAGATAAGTGCGGCCAAGCTGGAAGAAGACGATCGCAGGGCATCGGCGGCGATCGGAGACGAGAAAACGTTAGATGTGGACCAGGACCAGCAGCTCCAATGCGCGCTTGAGGCGGCTGACGTCCTGCCCTCACCCACAGAACTCATCACTCCGTCAACCGTATCGGCGACGCCAGAGGATTCAGCGACAGAGCTGTGCGTGGGCGATGACGACCAACGAGCAATTTCATTGTCGCAGCAAAGCGAGGACGAATCTGAGACGGAAGCCAGCCAGGTGGAGGAGATCGAGGGCAACGTCAACGTACCCGCACCGCAATATCTCGACGTCCAACCGAAAGAGAGAGAAGAAGGAGCTGGTGGAAGCGAACGCGAGCAAGAGGTGGAAGCGAGCCATGAGAGTGTCGAAGAAGCCACTAGTCCTGACGCAGCGATTAATATGTTAATCGAGACGAGCGAAGCCACAGTGACAGGGCTAGAGCGACCTGGCCATGAGATGCGAGACCTCGAACCACAAGAGACCACCTCAGGCGGGTCCGAGACCTCGTGCAACGATGGTGCATGGCTTCACACAGGGCTGTCCCACGATGCACTTCCGAGTGTCGAACCGAATCCCGAGCCCTTCGAGCTGGGTGCGCCCTCCCCCCCCCCAAACATTCCCCTCTCTAGGCTCCGGGAATCTGAACGACAAAACAGATGCGCGCCCTGATAGTCCTGGAGCCGAAGAACGTGACTCGTGGCAGCGGTTGTTGGGAAAGCTGAGGCAGGGCAAGCAGGCGGAGGGGCAGACGAGAACCTTTAGTTACGCCCTTGTCCCAGCCGAAACGGAGCAGCAACCGCAGACTGTCTCCTCCTTCTGTGGCCACAAGCGACCGCTGGCAACTGAGCCGGAACCTGAGGAGAGCGAGAAGCTTACGGACAAGTGCGCCCTCGAAGACCCCGCACGGAAGAAGGCCAAGACGCTCAACGAAGAAGAGCTGCCTGCCCTCGCTCCGACGCGCAGTGACGAGACTGAAGCGGTTGTCGCCAATGGTTCGACAGCCCTCACGCTCTTGAGCTCTGGCGTCACACTAACGACTTAATCCTTCCCTCTGTACAGAGTTCCCGGACTACCTGGTGTTCGAGTACAACAATCGTTCTCGTCAGCTGAGTCTCTTGACCAAAATCGTGGCTCTAACAGTGCTCTCTCTGCGACAGGCTGATGCAGGAAGGAGTACCGCTCAGATTCATGCCTCGGCCCGCAGCACCGGCAAGCAAAGTCCGTGCAGTTCTCCTCTCCCCAATTAGAGCCCTTCCAAATGCTCAATTGTAGGTTGGGGACTACACGGCGTACACGCAGATGGGCTGCAGAAAGCGCAAGAGGAGCAAAGTCCTGCACCCCAACGCAAAGCTACCTCAACCGGTGATGCAAGCTGCCTGCTTTGCCACCACCTTCCCCTTCAGCTCCCGGGAGGAATAAAACCCAAACAGCAAAGAAAGCGGGAAGAAAATCTTGTGTCGGCATTAAATGGAGTTTGTGTTCATTTTCAACGAGCAGAAAACGGCAAGAATAGCCCACTCTCTGTTATTGCAACCAGAGACCAGATCAAGATGCCGCGGAGGGAACAACGTCCTTGTGATGACCGCAATCTTGCTTGGTCCAACGACCAGACCCGCTTCGGGTACGGCCAGCTCACAGTTTTTATGAAGATTAAAATCAATCTGAATGAATTAATTTTCATCTTAGGTTTCAAATGATGAAGAAAATGGGGTGGCAAGGCAAAGGGCTTGGCGTCAACGAAGACGGAATGACCGAGCACATAAAAGTTAAGAAGAAGTTGGATAATGAGGGAATAGGCACCGAAACCACTAAGCATCACAAGAATTGGCTCGAGACCTCCGTGGCTTACGATTCCATTCTTGCCACACTCAACGCTTCCTACGGCGCTAAACCTGCAACGACCGGTAACACTTATTGCTTCGTTCAGTCTTCTTCTCCCTCTGTGTCACCTGACCTGGTCTCTCTCCTTGGCCTCCACAGAGGCTGCAGAAGAGGAGAAGAAGGAGACCACTACGGCAGCCAGCAAGCCGAGCCGGGGCGTGGTGGGCAGGCCCCGAAAAGTTTTGTACGTGCTGCAGTTGCGGTGCTTGGAGAAGTAACTGTGGTGACTCATGCCCGAGGACACATGCACACGCAGGTATGCCCGCATGCTGAGGGCGAAAGATCTGTCTAACTACTCAGCGGAAGACAAGAGCGCTATTTTCGGTGGCACCCCGTTCGCAGTTGCGGGGCAAGCCTCTAGCCAAAGGGCCGAAGAGAGTAAGACTCAAGATGTCGAAAGTGAGAGTGAGGTACAGCTACACCTTGAAGAGGGAGTCTGTGCGCTTCACCTTTTGCTCACTTCACGCATTCTTTTTCCTTCCGTAGGAAACGGAGGAGGACATCAAGAAAAACACAGCCCCAGCGAAGGGAAAAGAAGTGGCGGAGAAAGAGGAAGGTGAGGACGACGATGACGACGACGGCGATGATGATGACAAGGAAACCGACCGTATCTCGGGCGTCACGACCACCACCAGCGCCGTTAGTATGCAGGATTACTTCAAGCTGAAGATGGGTACGCCCGATGCGTCTCCACTTCGTGGGTGGCTCACAACAGTTGAATCTAAAGGTTGCACCTCCTTGTCTTTGTTTCTTTGCAGCTGAAATGGCAAGGAAGCGAGCAGGCGGCAGTGCTACGACAGGAGAGGAGAGCCGACAAGTAGTCCACGCCACCACGAGCACCGCCGAAACAACGTCTACGAAGGACAAGAAACGGAAGCGAGCCGAGGAAGAGAAGGACGAAGAGGAAGAAAATACCACGCAAGCGGCCAAGAAACAAAGCAAGAAGGCCAAGAAGACGAAGAAGAGGAAGCACGACGCGGAAAAGGAAGATGACGGCAAGAAGAAGAAGAAGAAGAAAGAGAAGAAAGCGAGCCGCGACGAGCAAAAGAAGAGCAAAAAGAGTAAGAAGCAAAAGGTAGACGACGAATCATCCAAGAAAAAGAAGAAGAGCAAGAAGAACAAGAAAGCTTCTTCTTCGTGAGCCCTCCGCTTAGTAAAGCGGAAAAACATTTTTTTACTCATTTTCCTACTGCTGCGTGCTCTCGCGTGAAGTTCAGCGGTTGGCGCCCCTCCCTGCTCCTCTGCTGTCTCCTGTGTCAACTCACAACTTTGCAACAGCGGACACACTCCCACAACGTTTCAATACTCTCCTCATACACCTTTCCATCTTGTAGTAGAAATTCCTTTGTGATCATCAACCCTCTCGCCTATTCCCGCACCTGAAAACTCTTTCGCTCCTCGCTACTGCACATCAAAGCCATGGTATTTGTCGAGCCCTCCAAGTCCTTCAACGTGCAAGGCCTATGGCTGGATGAAAAGAGAAATCGGTTCTTCCTCCTTCAGCGCCACCGGTACTTGCTTCCATCTACACTCTTTTTGTCCACTCACTAGCCTCACCAGTACGCGTGTTTCTCCTACTCTCTCCCAACAACAGAGCGGCCCAAACGGCGCTTGGCTCCTCCCTGCAGCTCATGCGCAATGTGCTTGGTCCCGCCAGCGGGTATGGCGTGCTGTTCTTTTGCTCATGATGATACTACTGCCCCGTGGCGACATTTGCTCCACCCACGCTCACTGCTTGCCCAATTCGTTGCAGGGCTGATGGCTACCGCATTATCTGCTCTTCGTCTCCATACTACCAAGTTGCTTCGGCTTTTGACCAGCAGGAGATCCTCCAGGACTGGGTTGGTCTCCCGTTTGTATTTGTTTCTTCTCCTTTTTATGTGCTCCTGACTCGTTGGTCTTTTCACCAACAGGCGTGGATCGAGGAGCACCTCATGCCCCTGGCCGAGAAGATGGAGGGGCGAGACTTCCGCATTCTAGTAGTGAAATACTTTTCCGGTACGTCACTGTCCTGCTTTCTCCTTGCATGTGTTCGACTCCATAACGCCAGCTTCGTACTGTCTAGACTTGGCACACGGGAAGCAGATCCACTTGCCTCGCATCGCATCAGTGCACGTTGACCTGCGTACCTTCTCTCTCTCTTTCTCTCTGGTGCCTTATGAGTTCAAGACTCCCTTACCTTGGCTCGTTGCTGCATCCCCTTGCGCGTGCTCCAGACCGACTAGCGGACAAGCAGGACGAAGAAGGCCGCAGAGACCTGCCCGATGAGGAAGAGATTGCCGTGTTGGGCTCCAACAACCCCGAGGAGGATGACGACGCAGTCGACGTGGTAGATTTGGACGACCTTGGTGCCTCCAAGGGCGACGACAAGTGGATCGGCAAAATCATCGGAAGCGAATCTGGCGACAGTCCGTCTCCACTGCGAAAAGAGCAGAGCGATGACACCGATGTCAGCACGACCACCAGCGACAGCTCTTCAGAGCAGCAATTGGACCCGTCCTCGACGTCGGGAGCCGACCGTGACCTTGCGGAGCCCAGCGTTCAGTGGCCCGGCCTGCGGTTCCTGCCCGTACCGACTTCCTCCTCCCCCTTCCCCCGACTGAACATCGTGTACTCACACGACCAATCGTGTCGTCCCTCCCCGCGGTGCAGGAACAATATGCTCACCCGGAAAAGGCGTTCGGTTGGTTGCGCTCCATGGCCCGAGGCACCGAGTTTGATGGATGGCGCTATCTCGAGGTACCTGAGCTCATCATGACAATGACTTGCATCGTCAGGTGGCTCGCTTGCTCACAGTGCTGACCACTCGCTCTTCACAGGAGGAAGCGGGTATCAGCTTCTATAGAAAGCAAATCGAGTGTCCGAACGGCAAACGCGACATGTACAAGGGCGTCGTCGTCATTGGTGCGTGCTCGCACAAGCGCACCACTTTTCTCACTCAGGAGATCGGACGACTCACTTACCACCGCGTCACCGTGTCACCGCGTGGTTGGTGCGACTTCTGGCCTGCACAGACGCCACGGCAAAGAACATCTTTCAGATGCTCAACCAAGTCGACAAGTGGCCGAAGTGGGATCGCACCTTGAGCAAAGCGCAGGTGCTTGATCGGATCGACAAGAAGAACGAGATCGTGTACCTCCGTTTCAAGAAGTTCTTCCCGGCCTTTTCGTCCCTCGCGCAAGCCGTCAACATGTCCAAGCGCGGTACCTGCTGCCCTCCCCCCCCCAAACCACCAAGTGAAGGTTGAGGCTTGACGAGTGGCCACTTGTGCGGAAAAAACAGCGGAGAAGGAACGGGACATGGTGGTGTTCAAGTCGTGGGGCACACACGAGCGCGACTCGTACGCCCTCTATTACCGAAGCGTCGAGTACGACAAGCTCGCGCCCGACACCGATGTGATCCGCATGGACACCGAGGGGTGCGGCTTTATCATCGAGCCCATGAGCTCCATCTTCTCCGCGTCCTCCTTCCGGTCTCCGCTTGGCGAACCGTCGGGCTTGGCCACAGCCTCGATCGTCACCTTTGTGTCGGACATCAACTGGAAGGGCTGGTACGTGTCTCGAGACGATGTTTACCTGAGGCTCCATCTTCTTTCTTATGCGCCGCTCTCTCGGGCAGGCTAACGCCGATTATGGGCGAGTACGTGCACTTCACCAAGGTGATGCTCTTGAAGGAGGTTCGAAACAGGTACCCTTCTTTCTCTCCCCATTGTCCTTCGCACGTGTGGACAGCTGTGAGTCTAACCGCGGCTTTGTGAAGCTTCATGCCGGACTTGGCCTTCATGGGGCGGAAGAGCGCCACCATCTCCGATGCGGACGACGACGAACCGGTACGTGTGCTATGGCCGCCTGTTGGCATGCAGTCAACAGTAAACTGACCACGTGCCTGTTTGGCGGCAAACGCTGCAGCACGAGGCCCAGCAACAGCAACAACAGCAATACTCGTTCCAGTCGGCGATGAAGGGTTTTAGCAGCTTCATTGAGCAGAAGAAGCAGCGGATCATGGAGGAGCGCGAGCGGAGGCGCCAAGAGGGCAGCAGCACGAGCGAAGACGGTGGAGAGGCCGATACCGAGGGCGAGGGCGAGATCGGTATGCTCGATAGGCTCAAGGGCATGTTTGACACTGGCAAGGCTGCGCCCAACGATGACAAGAGTGCGAGTCACGAGGTCGCCAGCGACGCTGAGACGACCGACAAGGGGATGTGGGGCCAGTGGAAGCAAGCGCTCACGTTCAAGAGCGCCACGGCCGCCACCTCAGACGACGGGACTCAGGCGCCGGCCGCCGAGGAGGGAGATGCGGCGGCAGCCACATCGGTCCCCACCGAAGGGAACAAGGGGTGGCTGGGCATGGTGAAGGGTGCGCTCGCGCCCAAGAATGCCAGCGGAGCCGCTGCCACCGCCGCTCCGACTGAGCCCACCACCGGCGAGCCCGCCAAGAAGGGGACTGGCGGGTGGTTTGACCGCATGAAGGGGTCACCCGCCGCCTCCTCCTCGGCCTCGGCCCCGGCCCCAGCCCCGGCCACCTCCACCTCCACGGGCGAACAAACCACCGGTGGAAGCGCCTGGGCTGGCGGCTCAACTTGGCTGAATCGAATGAAGGAGTCCGTGGCGACGGCAACAACGACGAAGAAGGCGCCTGACGGCGAACAGCCGGCCGCCGAGAAGGGCTGGCTGGAGAGGATGAAGGAGGCCGTCAAGGTCAAGGACACCGGCGCACCACCGCCCGCGGGCAACGACGCCGCCGAGCCCAAGACCTTCACCCTCAAGTTCACGGCCGTGGAGGACGAGCCGGAGGGCAGCAAGGGCAAAGAGGCCGAGCACGACGAAGTCCTGGAGGAGGCCACGAAACAGCAGAACGACAGCAGCGCCAGCCTTGTCCACGACGACCTCGCCCTTCCTTGAGGACTTCCCCCTCTTCTCTTCCGTTCGCGCAACAGAATGCTGCAGGCTTGGCAAAGGGGTTCTATTGTACATAGAATAGCCGATAAAAATAGCGTCAACAATCGCCTTCTTTCTCCAGCCCTGGACTCGCAAGGAGTTAGACGCTCAAGGGAGGGGATGGTTCAGGTGGGCCTAGCTCCAAGGCTACGCGCCGACCGTGTTGGATGGTTGAGGGTCACTGGCGCAAGATGTAGAAAAATGACAGGAATTCGAAAGAGCCAACACGGTCTCCGCCAGGCCGCAGTCTGCGCGCTACGGCACGAGAAGCTATAGCAAGAGGATTGCAAAGCGGAAGGAGGCCGGAACCATACCGAAAACCTCTCCTCCTCTACCGAGAGGCTCTTCGGGGTTGGCGCGGACACGCTGCCGTGCATTCCTGTTTTCTTGTGACTCGGCTCTATCGCCATCAACTGTTTTAGCAAACTCCACGAAGACGACGGCAGTGAAAACAACTCCAGACGTGGGACAACAAGCCTCCTTTATCTAGACCCTCTTCTCGGGGAGTTGCGATCAAGAGAACAGCACAGGTACCCCCCTCTTTATTTTCTTTTTTTCTCTTTGTTTTTTACAAACTTGATTGCTTCTTGTGGCACGCTTGGGTGGTCTCAGGTTGCGCCTCGTGAATTTGGCAGCGTGACGCAACATGGAAGCACTCAATGCCAGCGGTGTGGGGCTGCATGACAAGCACCTGCACCTGCGCATGGAGCTTGGCGCTGCTGGTGCTTGTCCCCTCTTTTCGTTCTTTGCTGTCTGTCGCTTTCGTTTTTTCTGTTCATTGTTCACTTGGCGTTGTGCGGGGGCAGAGATGATGCTGGAGCAGGAGCTGGAGAAGATGTCCACCGAAGAGCTGAAGCGAATCATCGAAGAAGGTGACTTGGAGTGGCAAGAGGCCGGCACCTACACCGACGAACTCGACGGTGACCATCGTGACACATTGGCCGGGCAGGAGGTGCCCATGTGCGACGAGGAGGGCACGCCGGCAGACCCGGCACACGCGAAGTCGATGGGGCCCACCAGCCTGCTGCACGGACAGAACGCCAAGGCAAAGCGCGAGACGGCCCGCGACATCGTCTACTTTGTGCAGACGCAAGGCTTTGAGGGCATCGCCGAGGAAGAGTGGGACAGTGACGAGCTCGATGAAATCGAGGAGCTCAAGAAGGAGATCGACCGCATCCAGGAGGAACTCAAGCTCCAGAGGTTCATTTTTTTGCTTTTTTTTATTTTGTAAATTACATTTTATTTTCTTTGTCACTCATGGGTGTGGCAACAGGGAGTTGAAGGAGTTCGAGCGGAGGCTGTGCACGATGTCCACCTACGAGCTCAAGACGCTGCTGAGCCGCATGGAGGAGAACCACACAGACCGCTACCGCCGCCGACGCGGCGCCGCTACCACGCGGGACCGGAGCAACACGGCGCCGTACGGGCACGAGCTGCCGGCCCACATCGCCGTCCCCACGGGCCTGCTCGACGAGGACCGCGAGAGCCGCTTCTTCGAGGAGATGTACGGCACGCTCAAGGCCATGCTCCACAAGGCCCTCGCCGAGCGCGTGCACGGCGGCGACGAGGACGAGGACGACGGCGAAGAGATGGAGCGCGAGATGGAGGCCGAAGAGGAAGACGACGACGACGAAAGCGACGACAATGATGACGGCGAGGACCAATCCGGTAAAAAGAAGAAGAACAAGAAAAAGAAGAAGACCAAGAAGGCCAAGTCGGCGGCCACGACGCCGCGGGCGAAGAGGAAGGGGAAGCGCATCGGGAGCATCCTCCAGCTCATGCTCTCCTCCAAGGGCCGGACCGACGGCGGGAAGCGGAAGGGCCTCGACGACGGGACGACCGATGATGGCCCCAAGGCCGACGACGCCTCGGCGGAGCAACAGCAGCAGCTCAGCGAAAGCGGCGGCCTTGCGGCGGCGAAGACGTCCAAGGACGGCCGGAAGCAGAAGACGAGCAAGAAAGCCAAGAGGAAGGGCAGCAAGATGGGGCGGGCCAAGCGGGCGGCCGACTCGAGCGATGAGGACAGCGGGAGCGGGCGGCGGGGCGGGAGCAAGATCTCGGCCATGCTGCCGTTTGCGCTGTCGCTCTCGCGGGCCAAGTTCCCGGCCGACCTCGACCAGGCGGGCGTCATCGCCCGGCCGTCCATCTACGACGACTCCCTCTTCGAGGGCTGGCTCTACCGCCGGCGCGAGAAGGGCCGCCGCAAGAACTGGCAGAAGCGGTGGGGCGTGATCCTGCGGGGCCGCTTCATGCTCTTTGACGAGCACCAGCGGGAGAAGCTCGAGGAGTGGGACCTCATGTTCGTCAAGGCCCAGCCGGGCGTGGCCAAGATGAAGCGCAAGGACTCGGCCAAGTCCAAGGCCTCGGAGGCGGCCCTGGCTGCCGGCAGCCTCGGCCCGAGTGGCGGCCCCGACGAGACCCATGGGCGAGGCGCCGGGCCCGTGCGCCAGCGCTCGTCCTCGCTGACCTCGTCGTCGCCGGCCTCCTCGACCCAGCACGCGACGTCGCCCCGGACGCCGCAACGCCAAGAGAGCCTGGCGGCCTTGAGCGCCTCCACGCCGTCGGGCCGCAGCCCGCCGCGCTCGGTCGGCGAGCCGCCCCTGTCGCCGGCCGAGGGCGCCGCGGCGACGTCGCCGGCACGCGGGCCTCCGTCGGCCGCGGGAGCACCGTCGTCGTCGTCGTCGTCGCAGGCGCTGCATTTCTTCGAGCTGATGACGCGGGAGGAGACCGTGCGGTTCCTGTCGCCGTCGGAGCGCGAGAACGAGGAGTGGGTGGAGATCATCAACCGCGAGCGCGACACGCTGGTGACGTGCATGCTCCTGGCCGGGGACGACGACACCAGCAGCGGCCAGGCCACAGGTGGCGGCGGCAGCGACGATGCATCGTCCCCTGGCAAGGACTCCGGCGACCAGGAGGCGGCGGTGGACAAGGACGGCAAGCTCAGCATCACCGAGAGCCGCCGATTGCTTCGCGAGATCATCGACGCCGAGCCGTCGGAGGAAGACCTCGCCACGGCGGGTCAGAGCAGCACCAGCACCGCCCTCAGCGGCACCGACGAGGAGGACGGCGAGGCCGAACAGGCGGAGGGCCAGGCCGAGGGCGAGGACGCGACCCTGAGCCTCGGCGCCTCATCGGGCAAGCGAAAGACAAAGAAAAAGAAAGCGAAGAAGCACAGGCGGAGCAGCAAGAGCCCGCATCGGCGACGGAGCCGCGATGGCGCAAAGTCAGAGGGCGATCTCCAGCGTGCAGCCACTTCCTCCTCCTCCTCCTCCAACCGCCACTGCGCCGACTGCGGCGAGGCGCAGCCAGAGTGGGCGTCCATCAACTACGGGATCTTCATCTGCCTGGCCTGCTCGGGCATCCATCGAAGCCTCGGCGTGCACATCTCACAGGCACGTTACCTCTTCCTCTTCCTCCTGCTGCTGTTTGCTTGACCTCACGCATGGGCCACCACAACACATCACGGGGTGCAGGTTCGCTCGGTGGTGCTGGACCGATGGCGCATGGAGGACGTGGAGCTCGTGCGAGCCGTCGGCAACCGCAAGTTCAACGAGCAGTGGAAACAGCGCGTGGAGCGGATCCTGGAGGGTCCCTACGGAGCCGAGTTCCGCGCGCAGTTCACCTCCGCCATGGACCACGCCTACTGCTACCTGCGACCCGACGCTTCCCCGTACCTTCTCCCCCCAAAATCATCTCCTTCCTCTTTTGCCCGCAACTGCTCAATGTCGCTGCGATGATGGGACCGCACGCAGGGAGTTGCGACGCAAGTACTGCATGATCAAGTACGCCGGCGACCTGGCGTCCGTGTTGGGCGTGGCCCGGCGGTGTACGATTATCATCGCCTCCAAGAAGGAGGACGACTCGCCCCGCGCCTGAAGCTGCAAAACAACAACAAAGTTTGCAAAAAAGAAAGGGAGAGTTGTTCCTGTCATGTTCGCTCTTCTTGTTGTTGCTCGTGATTGGCCGTGCGGGCCTCCTTTGCATGGCCGTTGCTTCGCGAGGTGGCGTCGGCTGCCTGCTCTTCTTCGTACTGCTCGAGGAGCTCCTCGTCGTCCGCGTCACCAATGACGAACATCTCCTGGGATGAGAGCTCATCCTCGTCGTCTTCCTTCACCACGAACACGGCGGCTCCCTTGTCGCCCACGCGATACCGCTCGAGGGGGCTCATGCGCAGGAGGACGAGCAAAGAGCACAGGTAGAGCGCGGCCAGGATCCAGAACCCGAAGAAGGGGAAGTTGAGGGCCACGCCCGCCGAGAACACGATGCCGATCACGAACGGTCCCATCGCCCTGTGTCCCACAGGACGTGAGTCAGCCAGCGGATGACTACTTCCTCAGCGGGGGGGGGAGGGCCGCAGGAACCGGAAGAACGAGGAACTGCTCTGGTTGAGACCCATGGTGAGACCTTGTCGGCTGTCATCACAGGCGTTGCTGAGCATGGCGCCCAGGGCTACGTTGAGCAAATGCCCCCCGGTCAGCGAATTCCCTGATTCTGTTGGAGGATAGACTCGCGTAGAGGTACGTACTCGAGAGGTAGCACATGAACCCGCAGGCGATCACGAGACAGACCGTGAGGCCCAGGGCGGTCCACACGAGCACCGTCGCCATCGTGTTGACGCCTGACGATCGGACGACAGTGGGTTAGGAAAGAGAGAAGTGGACGACGAGGCAAGAATGGCAGCGCACCGAGAGTCCAGTAGATGAAGGACGTGCTGGGCAGCAGGATGGAGCCCGTGCACAGGAGAAGGGCGCTCACCTTGAACATCTTGACCACCCCGAGCCAGGCCAGCACCCGCTTGAAGGCGTAGACCTGGACATGGGTAGGGGAAGGCCAGCCACCCGCCCAAGCCAAGGGGAGCGTCTCGTGAGCTCGATCATGCCAAGCGGGCAGCGAGCGGGAAACTTTGAACCTGGAAGATGAATCCGGCGCAGGCAAAAGCAGTGAAGGCGATTCCGTTGCGGAGGGGATCGAAGCCCAACCCGTGATGCTGGCGGGGTCGTGTGTGCACGCAGAACGCGGAAGATCAGCAAAGAGCAGTCAAATTGTTTGTCACGAAGAAGAGGAGGAGGCGAGGGTTGGGCACGTGCCTCGACGGCAAGGGAGTAGAAGAGGACCATGGCCACGAGGAGGCCGCCGTTGCAGAAGGAGCCCACGCACGAGGCCAGCATCAGCTTGGACATCAGCCAGTCCCCGAGCACCACCTTCAGCCCCTCGCGCAGGGACTGCCCACACACATATAAGTACATGTCATCACCCTCCTAGCTTGGCAGCACAGTGCCGCTGCCACGCGGGAAGCCACAGAGCGCTCCGTACGCCTTTCTTCTTGGCCGCTGGCTGATCAGCCCCGGGCTGGGTGCCCTTCCTGGTCTCCGGCAGGAAGAAGAGGACCGTCAGGAACGTCCCAAAGTTGAGCAGCCCTGCACCACGGCCCGCCCGTGAGATTGGAGAGGTATGGGCGCAAGGGGGGGGGGGGCGTTACCGCCCACAAGGCACGGGAAGAGGAAACGGTTGTCCTCCAGCAAGGGCACGCCCTCGAAGTCGAGGTCGGTGAAGGCCCCTCCGATGCCGCTGTGAACACATGCACCAGTTGATGAGAGGTGAGAGCTCCACGCGAGGCCTTGGCGTGGCCACCCCATGGCGATATGTGGGCGCTGGATGTGGGCGCACGCACCTGGAGACGCTGCGGGAGAGGGAGAAGCAGGCCGAGATGTAGGCAAAGGCCAAGATGCGGGCCTGGCCTTCGGTGACGTCAGCGCACACGGCGCGTGTCACCGGCACGTTGGCATTGAAGAACCCTGGAAGAAGAGGGACGAGGGGTAAGTGTCTCTCGCAGCTAACATCACCCACGTATCATGTTGCGCCTCTCTTTCTCTATCTCATCTTCGCTGTCGTTCCGTCCGCAAGCGCGCCTTTCCTGATGTGGACGAACCGGCAAAGAGGCGCGAGGCGAAAGCCAGCGCAAAGTTGGGGGAGAGGCCGAAGAGGAAGGTGCCCAGTGCGCCCGACAGCAGGCCCGATAGGACCACCAGCTTGCGCCCATACTTGTCCGCCAGGTGCCTGCACACATACACACATACACACGCGGCAACCGCGAAGAGTGAGCCAGAGCGCGGCAGAGACGCAGTGGGACAGAGAAGGAGCCACACACCCCAAATAGAAGGAGGAGAGGAAGGAGGCCAGGCTGGAAGCTCCGATGAGGGCGCCCGCGGCCATCCCCACCTCATCCTCGGCGATCCCGAACCGCACTCGGCACATGTCTGCGCAGACTTTGAGTCAGACTTCGAAGTCCAATAATAAGTGATTAAAAAAAAATAAAGAAAAATATTATCACTCAAAGGCACTTAAGTGGACATCGCGCACCGGCCACGAAAGGCGTGATGACGGTGGCAGCGATGGCATCACTCACCAGGACTCCGTAGACAATGAGCAAAATTTTCCAAGGCAGCGTGACTTGCCCGCTGCTGGCCTTGTCTTGCGCTGCCGGCTCCCCCTCGTCGGAGGGTGGGTCAACGGTGATTGCGACGTCGTCTGGCGGGTCTTCCGGGTGCTGCGGTGCCTCTCCGGAGGTGTTTGGTCGTGGCAAAAGGAGTTCCTCAACTCCTTCTCGATCAATCTCATCCACACCTACGCGTTCAATCTCTCCTGTCCTCCGTTCATCTTCTCCACTCTCACGTATTTGGTCAACGACCAGGCCTGCACCACCCAAGCTGAGTGGAGAGTAGACAGTGTCCGTCATGGCGGCGAGAACGAGCGCGTGCAAAGGGTGGCTTGCGTGCGACGTGTTCTTTTTCTTGCCGGCGGCAGGAAAGTGATTGGGGGAGTTGGCGGCTTCGGCCGAGCAAATGCACGCGCAGCTGTTGGCGCACGTGTAGTTGCAACTTCGAGTGTGGGGCCATCACAGGACCGGGCGTGAGCACATGAAACGCTCCCTACGCGTCCAAGTCAACGGACACTGGCTGGCCAGCTCACATCTGGGCGTGCTCGGTGGAGTAGAATGTAGCGGGCATGCTTAACATTCCAAACTATTTCTTTCTTTTTTTCGTTAGACTTTCTCAGACGGAAGAAAAGATGGACACGGAAGATGCGGGCACGGGGCTCGTAATCTCTGAAGAAGATGAGGAGCGAGCTCTGCGCGCGGAACTTGTGGCCATGAGAAAGCAAATGGCCCAACTCGAAGCTGCAGCGAGGCAAAAGCAGGAGACACTCGAAGCACAGGCACTACAGATTGCAGATTTGAGCAAAGAAGTGAGCCAATTAAAAGCTGTCAAACAGCAAAAGAAGGAGGTGAAAAGGGATCTTGCAAGAGAACTCAATCAGTTAAAGCTGAGCGTGGCGCTCTTGCAAGCCGAGAATCGCCGTTTGAGTACTGTCGGTGAAGAGATTCAAAATGCCAAGCGAGAATGGAAGTCCGCATACGATGAACAGCAGAAGCGGCATGAACTTGTATGTGTAGTCCCCTCGTTCTAGCTTGCTCCACGCGCAACACTCACCTTACGCAATCTTAACACACAGCTGATCGCGCGCGTGTGCGAGCTGGAGGACGAACATCGACAAGGTGCCTTGCTGTGAAGCGTGTGACGCGTGCTGTAAAGTGTGTCATGGCGTGCTGACGCCGTAGTGTGATTGATTGCTGCAGATGACGGTGAGGCCAAGCCGCGCGGTCGTCCGGGCGTGCCGCGACGAAGGGCGAGCGTTGACGATGAAGATGAGAAGGAAAAAGAAGAGGGTGAAGAGGACGAGGGCGAGAACGAAGAGGCACCCAGCACCAAGGAGTCGCCCAGCACAATCCGCCGCAGCGCGCGTTTGCGGGCCAAGGACGCCGAGAAGCCGCCAGCGGTCGTGCCGGCCAAGCGCATCGCCAAGCGGCGATCTCGCGACGCCACGACGACTACGACTACGACCGAGCCGTCCGCACCTCAACAGCCCGCCAAGCGCGGGCGGCCGCGCAAGACACCCCTCAAGGAGGACGCTACTCCTGTGCCCCCCAAGGAGGACGAGCAACAGCAGCAGCAGCAGCAGCAAGGCGAAGAAGCCCCAAAGGGGCGAGATGACGAAATGAAGGAGAAGGAAGAGCACGAAGAAGAGAAGAGTGTCAGGGATGAGCTTGAGATTGACGAAGCGGAGGAGAACGAGGACGAGGAACATCAGGAGAGTTACATGCCCGACGTGAGCTTGATGGAAGTGGCTGGTGAAGATGAACAAGAGCAAGAGCGAGCAGACGATGAGGCCAAGGCACGACAGGCAGCGCCACCTGCGGAGAAGCGCACGGTCGACGCCAAGACCCTCATGCAGCAGCGACGTGAGCGGCGGCGGGCCGAAAAGGAGGCCGAGACTGGCGCTACCGCGCCGACGACTACGACTCCCACTCCCGCGACAGGCGAGACCGGCAAGCGGAAGCCGGAGGACCACCAGGAGCCCGCACCCGCCCCCGCGTCCAAGAAAGCCAAGAAGGCCGACGCTCCCAAGGAGGTGCGGCTCCCCTTTCCATCATCACCATCAGCATCACTCGGCTTTCTTGATGGTGCTGATCCCGGCTCGGCCTTCACGTATGGAACAGAGCAAATTGATGAAGAAGGTGAAGAGCAAGGCCAAGGCCGAGCAGGCCATCCGCGCGCAACGACTTACGCGGGTCTCGCATCTGTCTCCTGCGTCGTCGCCTGACCTCCAGTCGCCCTCGCCTCTTCCATCCCTTGTGACCTCTACAGCCGCGACGTCCCCTCCGGCTGCTGCCGCTGTACGCCAAAGCCGCGCCACCGTTGTCCACCCGTCCTCTGACTTCTCACGCCTTGTGTGTGTGTGTTGGTGCTCCGGACTTAGGCGTCTCCCGCTCGCGTGGCGTGGCCACCTCCTCCGCCAGGCGGCAGCAGCGCTCTGCCAACATCGCCCGCCCCGTCGCGGCTCGCTTGGCCGCCGCCGCCGCCGCCCGGAACGCCGGCCTCCGCCATGCCTCAGCGCTCGGCTGTAGGCGTGGTGTCGCCGACTGGACCACCGCGGCCTGTTTGGCCACCGCCTCCGCCTGGCGCCTCGGCGCCCTCGACAACCACGCTGGCCCCACCGGCGTCTGGTTCCGCGTCACCGGCATCGACCTCCACAACCGCGACGGGCGTGGCTCTGCGCGACCGCAAGCCCGACGAGACGGCAACCGAGTGTGCGTGTCCGGACTCCGCTTTTGCTTCGCTTCGTTCTTTTCGTTCTCAATTTTTATTTCTTTTGTTTGCAGACTTCACCCGGCGGATGGCGCTGCTGAGCAAGGCCACCCTCCGGGAGCTGGCCGAGGACTTTGCGCAGAGTCGCAACCTCGACGAGTCGGTGGCGCTGTCGCTCCTCGAGCGCCGAATGTTGCAGACATTCGAGACCGAGCGCGCGAGCAAGCGCGACCGGAGCCAGACCGCCGCGACCACGATGGTGACCGGCGAGGATGGCCCCTGGATGCGGCGCTGTGCCGACCAGGAGCGCCTCGTGCTTAAACTTCTGTGGCGGGTCGCCAAGCTACGTGGTGGCCAGTCGGCCGTCGACGCCCTGCTGTGGAGCTGGGCCCACAGGCTGACCAACAGTTCCAGCGGCAAAGCCGAGCTGCGGGGTACCCGTCCACATTGTGTGTTTCGCGATCACTCTATCGTGATTGACTGACGTTGGAGCAGTCGCAGCAGCGGACGAGGCCCTGTGCAAGGCCTTTGCCTGCGTGTGCCGGTTGGAGGGTGGGCGCGGGCGGTCAATCGGGAGCCTCCTCTGCGCTGACCTCGTGCTGTCCGCCCTCGCCACGTCGCATGGCAAGCCTGCCACCAAGAGCGCGAAGGCCGCCCACGTCCTCCAGTTCGTGCGCGTCCTTTCGTGTGCCCATCCGGGCCTGTTGACTGTCGACAAGAAGTTGGGCGACGTCAACGACGACGGGGCCGCAGCCGGCCTGCAGACGCTGGCCCGTACCCTGCGGCTGCTTTTGACGGCGCGCTTGGGCCCGGAGGCCAAGGCCAACGGAATTGGGCCCAAGCGTGAGCGGACCAAGCTGGTGGACGTGTGTCTGGCCGAGATCGCTGCCAGCAACGCCTGGCACAACTATCAGGATGACATTGCGGAGGCCGAAGCGCGACTTGCCGCCCTGTTGGCTGACGTCGTCGCGGACATCGCCGCCTTGCCATCGCACAACACGGACGGTAAGCCGCTCCCGCCACACTTCCATGCGCGCGCGACTATGCTCATGAGCTCACATGCGACGCGTGCGGCAGAGCCTTACGGGCTGCGGCCGAACACATTCGTGGGGCTCAAGTGCCTCGAGCTGGTCGTCCTGTGGAAGGGTTGGGTGTGGACTTTCAATGACCTTATTGTCGAACGTTTGTGGCCTCTCCTAGGTACGGCCTTTTCCTACAGGTGCAGAGAGGCCTGTGGTGCCATGACCATCTGCTGGACAGCCACCAAGTGAACCGTGTGTTGTGGACATGATCGCTTGCGCAGGTGCTGAATCGAGCAACTCGACGCTGGTGACAACAGTGCGGGCCGTGGGGCAGCTGGCGTGGGCTGCCGTGCAGTTCCTGGGCGAGCCTCTGCCCCTCCAGGGCGCAGACTTTCTCGCAAGTACGAAACAAACACGAAAACACAGGAGCAGCCAGGTCTGAAGAGTAACCGATGTGCGCCTTGTGTTTTGAACAGGCACAATGGCGAGCGTGCTCAAGATGGAAGCCGACAGTCCGATGGGCGCCTTCTCGGTAAAGCTTGCGGCGGCGCAGGCCATCACGAGCATGACCTCCGCGTCTGGTGGTGAAACGGCGGCGGCAAGCGCGTGGCTCCGATCGCTGGGGCCTACCTTCGCCAAACGAGTCCCGCCGGACCTTGCGGCGCGCTTGTTGCCCAACACGAGCTAGGCCCCCAGAAGGCAACGTTGGGCAATGAATGACTGAAGAATTGAAAATGTAATTAAAAAATCAAACTAGGACCATAAAAAAAGAGGAGTCTGCGGCGTGCTCTCCTCTTTGGCGGGGTGTGCACGAGCTCAGTTCCACTGGTAGACCTTGATGGACTTGAACAGCCAGTAGGCCTCTTGGAAGGCTTGCGGGTTGTTCTGGACAAACAACTGGCAGGTAGCAGCGTTGCCATCGCCCTTGCAGCCGCTGTCGTCCCAGACATTACCAGCCCAGTCGCCACAGAAGGTCAGGTTGATGATGATGTTTTGGTCATGGAAGTGAGACGACGGGCAGTTGGAGCCGAACTCGAAGTTGCCGTACGGCCTGCACCCGTTCAGCATTTGCAACAGTGTTATTGTTAACCAAGAGATAGTTGAGGGGAGGTGGTCTAAAAGAAGCAGGCACATACAATCCCCACGAGCTGGGGTCAGGATTGCCGTTCAAGATGTCGCTGGGAATGGAGTTGCGCCAGAAGAACCAAAACTTGATTCCGGTGTTGGTCCACTCTGTGTGGGAGAAGGAGCATCGCCGTCAATGCGGGCAGCACACATTAACAGTGAAGGAGGCGGGAACGGACCCGTGGCGTAGACTCCACCGCCCCCAGCGTTCAACGCGGCACCAAAGTTCTCCTCGTCGGCCCACACGCCACAACCCTGTGTGTGTGTGTGCGTGTGTGTGTGTGTGTGAGGTGAGGAGTTCGCCAGTGTGTGACGGTGAAAGCGAAGCTGCGCACCAAGTTCAGGCTGTTTCCGTTATTATCGAGGTAGGCATCGACAAAGCAGTTTGTGAGGGTCTGGCCGTTGCCTTGTGTTGGGTAAAAGACAATAAACAAAACGACGAATGAGTGACTTCTCGCGAGAAGGTCAACAAGTGGAGGCGCGTACGGTCATCCCAGTAACCCTTGAAGGACGAGGTGGGGACAGAGCTCATGTCGCACCCATTGGTCGTGTGAAGAGTAGACTATGTATGCATGAGACAACTACTAAGCTAAGACCATTCCCTACTCAACAACGCCGTTGTGGAATGCGACAGCGTACCTTGTCCCTCCTGTTATTGTGGACGCCCTCAACGATATCAATCTCTCCACCAGTGGGCCAGGGGTTGGGTCCGTTCATCCAGTAGGCAGGCCAGGTTCCTGTCCATTGCACCAGCATGGTTTACGTGAGCTCGAAAGTCTGACAAGAGAGGTTGAGCAACGACGCACCACAGCCGGTGGGCATGTGTGCAATGTCGGCGATGAACAGGCCCGTGTTGAAAGCAGTCTTGGTTTGCATGCGCACAGCGGCACGGCCAGAACCAGTGGATACACTCCATGAGTCAGCCTTGATGTACGCGCCCTCAGGCGAGGTCACCGCCAGGCCCCACTCTGGATTTACACAGAAAATTGTAGTTATTACGCTTTGCATAAAGATCTCGTAGGTCTCAGCATATCAGGAATAAGTGCTGAGGGAATTAATGTGGTATTTTTGTGACCAATGGGGCGTTATCCCTCAGAGAAAGGTGAAGTGTCAACTGTACCGAGCGCTTGGTCGCGGGTGGTGTAGTACACATAGCCATGCGTCGGATCCGCATTGTTACCCCAGAAGTCGAAGCCATCAAAGAAAGTCGATCCCGAGTACTCCTGCTGGAGTTGATAGGCGCCCTGACTGGCCGAGATAGCCAGCGCCACAAGCAGAGCGAGCGACAGCACAAGAGGTCTTACGTGGTTGGCCATTCTCGTGGCTGCAACTGCGCGCTCAACCACAAGCGCTTGACAATGTCAGTGGGACGGCACACGGCGAGGCAAGGGGTGTGTTTGTGGGTTGTGTAAGAATGTACGTTGGTGTTGTTGGTCAGGTTGGCTCGAGTTCAGTTGAATGACCATGTTGAGTGAGTGCTTGCTTTTAAACCGGTTGTGCCCCACGCGATAGGCGGTGCCATTGAGGTCACTAGCAGAGAGAAACCATTGGTATGGTGTGCCGGTCAGAGCCTCAAGCAGGCCCTAGGCACGATCCTGGGCGTGAGGCAGGTCAGCGATGATTTGGCGTACAGATCTGGTTATGGTTGTCCCGTTCCTGCTCTGACGAACTCCTTGCGGACCATAGGTGCACTTTTTTTCTGACAGTAGATGACTGTGTGTTGCATACCACAAGAAAGTGTAAGCAGCGGACGTGTGAAGACCTGGTAGGCGGTTACTTTGATGGCACTGAAGTGATTACCTCGCAGCAAGGTGGTAGGAGATCGCCATGGTTCAACAGCAAACTGAAACTGACCGACTATGAGAAACGTGCGGGATACGTGGGAGATCGAGAGATGGAGACTTGGGGAGGTCGTACACTTGTGTGTTTCGCCCAGGACGCCATCACCGTGACTCTGCTTCACCCACTCCCCTCGCAAATAGATTTTACAATGCGAAGAGCCGGCAACATCAACAAGGAGCGGTACGCATAGAGGACAAGAAACAACAGATGTGTCATTAACTTTTGAAGATTTCAACAACACGCAAAATCGTTTGGCGGCAAATGGGGCAGTTCTTGAGTTGGCGTCCGCACTCTGGGCCATGAACGAGAGGCAAAGGTTAGCGCAAATCAAAGCCAGCGAAAAAACGGCCAATGGGTGTGGACTGACTTACCCATACAAGAGCACAAGTGACCGCATTCCCTGTTTTCAAACCATGTAATGAGCGTCGGCAGCATCAAACAGAGAAAGAAGGAGGGAGAGATCGGGCGCATACAAGAACACACAATTGATTTGCCGGTCATAGCAGATCTTGCATACATCGGGTTCCATGTCTGTCGTAGGTGGTGTTTCGCTGGGCAAATGCTGTTCTGGTTTGGCGGCCTTAGGGCGGTAGAGCGGTTTGCCTTTCCATCCTGTTCATGCGTTACGTTGAGTTGTCTTTTACAACAAAATCACCTATTTGAAATATATATTTCAAAAAATAAAAATAAAAATAAAAAAGGTGGGAAGGGGCAGTACCACGAGAGACTACACAGAGCAGTACACGCTCAACGAGGTCTGACTTCTCAATACAACCTTTATCGCCACACTATTGGGCAACGCACGCAGTGAGCAACGTGTTTTTTTTAGCACGTAGAAACAGTGGAGGGTGTCAAAGTTACCTTCTGCTCTTGGAGAATGCTTTTGAGTTGGCTGATCGGCAGTGAACGAACGTAATCGGCTTCTTCTGAGGTAGGCTCCCTTAAAGGTGTGAAATCGTAGCCTGTTCCTGTCGCTGGGGGCGGTGTTTGTCGTGGTGGAGGTGGGCCTGGCATGGTGGCCGTGGAGCTGCGGCCAGAAGATGATGAGTCTGAGGATCGCTGCTGCGAGCGCGGCTGCTGATGCGGCTGCTGCTGATGCGACTGCTGTGGAGCTGGTGGTGATTGTCCTCCGCCAAAAAATGCACTGAACAAGCTCTCGGGCCCTGAAGACGGTGGAGATGTCGCAGAAGAGGCAGAACGGGCACGAGCCGAAGCCTGAGGAGGTGTGTGCCGGTGTTGTTGATGATGCTGCTGCTGCTGCTGCTGTGGTGGTGATGCTTGTTGCTGGCGTCCTCCACCGAAGAAGTAATTGAAAAGATCTTCGGCGGAAGAGGGTGTGGCCGGTGGGGGTGGCGCAGAGGAGGCCGAACGAGTAGCGCGAGCCGAAGCCTGAAGAGGTTCGCGAGATGCTGACGCGGATGATGTTGAAGAGTTGTTCTGTGTTTGTGCGGCGGCAGAAGAGTGAGGTGGTGATTGTGAGGAGACGAATGTCATGATCTTGTCAACCAGTTCGCTCTTTTGCATCCCGTAAAAGATCGACACGCTGTGCATGTCGAGGAAGGCTTTTAAAGTGGCGGTGGGCAACACCGCCACCTCTTGCGTCCACCCACTGCGCACTGGGTGGAAGAAGAGAAAGTGCCCGAGCGTGTGTGAACTCAACTCCCACGATCGTGTGCCAAGAGCGGCAGTAAGAGTTGAAATTTGAGGGGAGCGAACCACACTGGGGGATGTAGCACATGTCGCACACGCGAACCAGCTTGAACACACCCTGTTTCTGGGGCACTGGAGCCTTTTTGTTGGCACACTTCCCACAAAAGAAGAGTCCTGTGCCCACACGCGTGGTGTGCAATCGAATTGAGTTGAGGAAGATGAAAAAGGACCCCACACTTCTTTGGTCGAAAAGTATGTTGCGTACCGCAAAGGCGGCAGTGGTGCCGTAGAGTAAAAAGAGAGAAACTAGTCCCACATCGCGAACAATTATCAGCTTGCCGATTGTGAGCTGCTCCTCGTGGGTCTTGCATCTTGGTCTGCGCCAGAGAAGTTTCACGTGCTTTAAAAATAAAATAAAATGAAATGTGTTTTGTTTTTTTGTATTTAAAGGAAAAACATAACTACTGTCTGAAAATACAATAAAAAAGTGGTCGGCACGCAAGATGAGCTGCTCATCTTGCTCAAGCCATCTGCTCATCTCCCTTTCTGTATAAAATGTGAGAGCTGCCCCTGCCCTGGTAAGTTCCTCACCCGCTATCACGTTTACGAGGCTCTGTCTTCGTGCACCGCCAAGTAGTGAGCTCGCAACCGCGCCTCTTCTCTTTTCCTAGCACCCTCGTCATCTCCTCCTGAAAAGGCGTAGTACGTGGTTGAGTGAGTGTTCACCAAAGGGAAAGGAAGAATAAGAGAGGCAGAAGGAGGGGCCCCGGGAGTTGGAGAACAAACCAGCAAAGTGCACGGGGGTTGTGGGTTCGCTGTGATGGGAGTAGCCACCGGCCTTCACCGGCGTGTGCACGGGAGTCGTGGGCTGGCTTTGTGAAGACTGCTTTTCTTCTTGGCCCTTCCAGTGCCCTTCCTCCTTGTCGTCTTCGTCTTGCTGGCCCTTCTTTGGCGACTAAACCACCACACGCAAGCAAAGCCGCATCCGTGGCATGATCAGGAGTTGTTCAGCGCTTTGACTTCGCAGGAGGGTAGGAAAAAAGAAAAGAAAAAGAAAGAAAAGAGGGACTTGTTGAACGATACCGCAAGAGGGTGTTGGAGAATGCCTTGGAGGTGCCTTTCTTTCTCCATTTGCTCCTGACGTTCCTTTTCCTTTTGCTTCCACGTGGGATCACTCTTGTGCTGCTCTTTAAGCTTAGCTTTAAGCTGCAGCTCTTTCATCTTTTTGGCGATCATCTCCTCTTCCGTTTCACCAGACCGCCACGCCTGCTCCGCACTAGTACCAGCACACACCGCTTAGTTGCAGCAAGGGCACAGGTGGCCAAAAAGAATGAAGACGAGCTCCGGCTCCGTTCTTTGGGGATAGGAACGGGAAGAAGAACGTACGTTCCGCGCGGCTTGAAAGAGGGCCTCACGACCACAACGGGCTGCACCTTGGTGCCTTCCGTCTCGTCAATAAGTGCCTTAAGGCGCTGTTGCTCCATTTCTACTTGGTGTTGTGTAGCGGCCATTCTTCCTTCTTGTACTGGTGCTAGTCTTTTCTTGTACGTCGTTTCTCTCTCTCTCTCTCTCTTGTCTGTGTGCTTCGCGCTTGCAAGGTTCGCAACAATACTGAGCCCAGCAGTGCACGGAAAGGTTTGGCTTGTCCGTTGTTGTTGTGCGACAGGACGAGGTTACCTGGGTCAAGGGGCCCCTTGTAGGCACACAAGTGTCTGTCGCCCAAATTTCAAAACTATGCCAAACGCTTGAAGCAGTCGGTCAACGTTATTTCTTTGATATGCTATTGGCTCATCCGTTTGCATAACTGCCCGGTGAAAAGTGGCGCAAATCTCAACGTTTTTTATGCGCGTTTCTATTGGTTGGTCATATTCATGCAGAGCAAGCGGAGCGCTCCAGATCTATTTTTTCTAACCCCAAGAGAGACATCCTCTACCCCCACACGCAACGATGGAGTTCTTGAAGCAGGTCAACGTTGAAGAGCTCCCGAAGGTGGATGCTATTCACCACGTTCTGGCCACCGACTCGGCTTCTGCTGCCCTCAAGGTAAATAAGATCTTTCAATATAAATATATTCTCTTACCAGGGGCTGTGCCCGAGATTGACCGCGTGGTCATCTGTTTTTTTTTTCTTTTTATTTTGTGTGCGTGTGTTTTGAAGCTCTTGAGCAAGTACAACATTTTGAGCGCGCCCGTGCTGGACAAAGAGCGCAACCAGTACATCGGCTTCGTGGACATGGTGGATCTCGCTGCCTTCATCGTTGACATCTACACTGAAACCGACATTCTGGGCGAGAACTTTATTTCTCTCCTGGAGCAAGGCGAGCGCTTTATCACCACGCAAGTCAAAGACCTCATCAGTAAGTCTGCCTTCTCTCACAACCTGCCTTCACCCCCCCCCTCCCCCCCTCTCCCTCCCTCTCTGCCAGCCGTGTGCTGATTCTACGTACTTCTCTTGCGTTCACCATAACGCCAGATGTGTCATCACGCAACCCTTTTGTGCCAGTGCGTGAGGGTTCATCGCTCTTCTCGGTGATCGAACTGCTGGCCAAGCACAAAGTTCACCGCGTGCCCGTTATCGATGTTCAAGGGCGCGTGAGCAATCTCATCACGCAGTCGTCCGTGATCAACTACATTGCCGCCCACCTCGATAAGCTGGGTGCCATCACCGAGCAAACGGTGGGCGCTCTGCTACTCGGGCACAAGGACGTCATTACTGTGGGAATCAACGCCCGCGCCATCGACGCATTCAAGATCATGTCTGATCGCGGCATCTCCGCGGTTGGTGTCGTCGACGAGGAGGGCCGCCTTGTTGGCAATATCTCCGTCCGGGACATCAGGGTTCGACTCCTCCGCCCAAGCCAAACCGCCTTTCTCTTTCTTCTCACGTGATGACTGTTCTTCACCATCCCTCAGGTGATCGCGGCAGATGCGCGCCTCATCCAGCGGTTATACCTGGGCGTGAGGGAGTTCATCTACAAGGTCAACTCCGAGAGAGTCGATGTACGTTGTTGTTGACGACGATCCCTCCTTAAAGTCTTGCCTTCTTTCACCGCGCAAAAGTGTGCTCACCCCGCCTCTCGCCCACGCCAGATCATCAATCCCGCTATCGCGTGCTCGGCCAAGGACACCTTTGGTCTGGTTGTTCAAAAGCTGGCCGCCTCGCGCGTACACAGGATCTACGTGGCTGAAAATCATTTGCCCATCGGCGTCATTTCCCTCTCTGACGCCCTCTTGCCCCTCTTGAGTCAGTAGGCGCGATGCATCACACAACACACGCCGTAACGGCCTTTGGGTACCTGATGGGAGAAAATGAAAGATAAATAAAAGAAATGGAAAAAAAAATTGGTGGAAGAGAAAAGGAAAGAGGCCCAAAGGGAGGAGCGGACGCAAACTGTCACTCTGCAGGTGCCCAGAAGTACAACAGCCAGACGAGAAAGATGCAAGTTGAAGAACGTTCAGGACCTGAACTTGCGAAGAATGTGGAGGAGGAAAAGGGAAGAAGGCTTCTGGGTTTCAAGCAAGACGGCAAGGGAGAAACACCGCAACACGAGAAAAGACCATCTCAGCGCCGGCAGCAAAAAGAAGAAGCTACAACCAATGGAGTTTCATCACACAAGAGCAGAACAAGACTTGACGCCAAGTCACGCGTTCGATTTACCGCAGATGCGACCACGAACAAGGTAGAAAGGAAACGTAACCGCCACGACCGCAACAAACCGGACGAGACCGAAGTGGAGAAACGCTTGCGATACGCGGTGGACGATGGCGACGCTTCGCAGGTGGAGGTGTGCCTGCGAGAAAGTGGTATCGACCCCAACCGCGAGCTTGTCCGGAAGAGAGCAACACCCTTGCACTTGGCCGCCTTTAAGGGACATGACTCTGTGGTGGAAGTACTACTTGCGGTCGGGGCGTCTGTGGATCCTACCGACAAGGACGGTGTTACTCCTTTGTGCGTATTCCATCCATCACCAGGCTTAGTGGCTGCCCTACTCTGACCAATGCCACACACATAACATGCACAAGATAGACATGATGCTGCAATGCGAGGTAACGTCCAGTGCATAAGGCTACTCTTAGCGGCCCACGCGGATCCCAATCACCGGTAGGTAGGCTGGCCCCCACTCAAAAAACAAGCTTGTTGCTCACACGCACAAACAGCGACGTAGATGGATGCACGGCACTGCACAAAGCAGCCAATAACGGCTTCGTGAATTGCGTAGAGTTATTGCTGCAAGGTGGAGCAAAGATTGACGCAGTGGACAATGAAGGTAGCTCTCACAACTCTTGCCACGCAAACGCTCATAGCCATTAAAACCTCATCCCCATAGGGACAACTGCATTGCTCCGGGCTGCGTGCGAAAAGCGGACTGCTGTTGTGGAGGTGTTGCTTGAGCACGGTGCTTCTTTTACAGCCCGTGACATCCATGGCCAGAGCGTTGTGCATAAGGGTACCTCGCCGAATTTGTTTTTCTTTTTTTATTTTTATATGTCTAATTTTAACATCACCTTCGCAGCGGCCATCTCTGGCAACTTGGTTGTTCTTGAGATGCTGCATCAAAGGCAAGCACCACTTGACATCGAGGGTACAAAAGGCCTTCCACTTCTTTTTTTATTATCCTTTTTTTATTTTATTTTTTTAGGCGTACGAACGATAGTTCACGTGATTGTGGTGATTGTGGAGTTGACCCACGTGTGGTGCAGACAAAAATGGCGTAACTCCACTCCTCCTTTGGTGCGGGCTTTCCCCCTGTCCGCTCTCATGAGCTTGATGAAACTCATCAGTCGTGCGCCGACGTGTTACTGGATCTCTTGCAGTGCCGCAGCTGGAGATGAAGATACAGTGCACTTTTTCATCAAGCATGGAGTTAATCTCTTCAAGAAGAGCACGCGAGGCCTTTGGAGCGCTCCTCACTTTGCTGCTAATGAGTACCACTCTCTAACCTTGCTGGTGATTTTGATGATGAAGATGAAAAGGGAGAAAGAGAGGATTGATGCGTGTACTGCCCTCTGCTTTTCCCACAGAGGGCACGCGGATATGTTGCTTCTTCTCCTTTTGGCAGGAGTTCCCATGAGTGAGCGTGAGCTTTATGGACGCACCCCACTGCATGTTGCTACAGAGGCAAAGGCCTATGCTTGTGTGGCCTTTCTTCTCCAGGTATATTTCTCTCTCTCTCTCTCTATATTCAAGAAACCTCTAAACTGTCAAGCGTTACTTACCTTCCTGTGCAGATTGGGGAAAACCCGCTCTTAGAGGACAAGTTTGGACGCTCAGTACGGAGATCAATCAACCACACTGGAGAGGCGCATTTGAGGAGGGAGGGGCAGAACAAAGCGCGCTAAATCGCATTACCCTAACGCAAGGACTCACTTCTCTCTACCTTTTTTGATATGTGTCTCGTCATGCGCTCACCAGGCACTCAAGGTAGCTCGCAAAGATCCGCGGATGTGGAACTTGTTCGAGTCAGTGCGGCAAGAGAAGATGAGGTTCCAGCAGGAAGAGCAGATCATCCGCAAGCAGTCATCACCCAACGTCTTCTACGAGTTCTTCAGCGATCTGTCATACAACGTGGTTGCTTTCCTCACGTCCTACTTCCCTTTCTTCTCCTACACTGCTTCTGCACGGTCCGTGGGCCGACCCAGTGGTGGAGAAGACATCGAGGAAGAAGGCCGAATGGCGGGCCAGGACAACAATCATCGCGAGCAGGTGTACGCAGAACTCTACTTCAAGCTTCTACGCGAGGAACTGGATGACCGAGTCATCGAGCGTGGAGATCCTCTGTGCGTGCGCTTCACTCTGCTCCAGGTCCCACGTGACATCACCGCGTTCGCCGTCAAAAGTCTTCTCTTTCAGAAGTATGGCCTGGCACCAGAGAAAGTTCGCCTTTGTACCATCGTCGATCTTCCTCGTCCCACAGTCGCCGCGCCAACGAAGCTGCCTCAAGAAGCTCAAGGAGCCAAGAACGTTCTTGCTGAGGGCGATGATGAGACATTCGATGCCGAAGTGCGTGAACTGCCGGATCTAACGCCTCTTCGTGAGTGTGCCGGACTCACCGCCACCAGCACCCTCTACCTCGACTACGTTGCTTTATTGTGATCGACGAGTCAACAAGAGAAAAACAAAATACAAAAAAA
>NAVB01000405.1:0-39999 GCA_002179805.1 Acanthamoeba lenticulata | reverse complement strand
TTTCAATGTAATATAAATGTGATCTGTTGCAGCTGGGGGAGGAGAGCGGAGCCAAGTACGGCGAGGAGCACGTGCTGCAGAGGGCGGCCTTTGTGCAGGGCCAGATCCTCCAGTTCTCTGAGGCCGAAGCCACCAAGAAGCGATTCGTCGACCAAATGGTGATCTCTCCCGTCCCCGCGCCTCGTCTTTGAAGATCTTGATGATGGGCTGATCTGATCTGATATGCTGCCACCCAACCCCAAAACCACAAAAACCACCACAACAGAAGCGCAAGGCCAAGCCATCGGCTTCCGCTCCGGCGCCAAAGAAGCGACAACGAGGTGCCTCCGGTAAGCTGCCCCAGAGCCTTCGCCCCTCTCTCTCTCTCTCTTCTCTTTGTCTGTGTCCATGCAGGCAAGAAGTGACACTTTGTGTGTGCGCAGGAGCCCCCGCCGAGAAGACATCAGGGGGAGGAGGACGGAAGCCACGCACGACGCCTGCAACGGCCACGAAACAGGAGGAGAGTGGTGCGGCTCCAGTGAGCAAGGGTTTGTGATTCACCCCTCTTTTCTGCCCCCCCCCCTCTTTGTACCAGTCCAATCCCCCTTCGTGGCTGACACGACACATCTCTGGTGCATAAAGCAGGCAAGACCAAGACTAAGACCCTCGACCAGTTCTTCACCAAGCGCGGGTGAGCGGGCGTGGGTTGTGCTTTCTGCAACAAGAGAAAATGGAACTGCAAAATAAATAAATATCGACCGGCAGCCCTACACACCCTACTCCACCACCACACCACCATCCCCGGAGGGTATCTCTACCCCATTTGGGTAGTTGGCCCGGAGGGCCAGCGGTGTGCGTGGTGTGTGAGTTACCACCTCGAATCAAAGCTCTTCTCAAACGAACCCGCGTGAATCTAAAGAGCAAGGTGCATACTGCCCTCCTTTCTCTATGTTTCCTTCTTCCCTCCTTGGCTCCAAGTCGCAAGGAGCTGCGAGCCAAGCAATTCCACTGACCGCACCGCTGCGCTGGTGGAGGGAATCGGTGTGATGGGCCAAGGGAGCAGGTCGCGCTTGTCCTGCCGCGTTCTCGCCCGCTCAAGCACCAGCCAAGGGAGCAATTTCAACTGCAAAAGCGCGGAAATTCCGCGTTAAGGGCGCACGTCACGGGCGTCCCATGGGGCAGCTTTAAACTCGGGGGCCACCTCAGTGCTCTCAGTATTCCACATCAGACTCCTCAACAGGACAAGCAAGAGCTACCACTACTACCAACTCACCCAACGGGACAAGAAAACCCGTTCTCCCTTTTGCACTACTCAGCCACTACTCAGCCCCAACGTTCATCCTCACTCTCTCCGCTACTCGCACAATCACCCGAGCCTCCTCCCAGCCCCACACAACACACACACACACACACAGCCATGGCCACTTTGACTGCTTCCGTGCTGCCCTCGTCGCTCGTCGTGGACGGCATGCTGCAACAGGCCCAGAAGGACCTGTCCAAGGCGATGGCCGCGGTCCAGCACGACCAGGACCAGTCCGAGCCTGAGCCGGCCAAGGAGAAGGTCGTCGTGAGGGAGCCCATCGTCGAGGCCGTTGCGCAGGCCGTCCAGAACATCGTCGCCTCGCTCGAGGCGTCGCCCTCGCTCATCAACCGCGACACCGGCAAGCCCTTCACCGAGCAGGAGCGCCTCGGCGTGGCCAAGGACCTGGCCGACTTCACGGGCGTGTTCGAGGGCTACATCAAACAGCGCGGCAAGGTCATCGACTGGAGCCGCATCCGCTCGCCGCCCAAGGAGATGATCGTGCCCTTTGCCCAGCTGCCCGCCGTGCCCGAGGCCGCCAAGGGCGCCTACCTGTCCAAGCTCGCCGTGCTCAAGCTCAACGGCGGCCTGGGCACCACCATGGGCTGCGTGGGCCCCAAGTCGGCCATCGAGGTCGTCACCGAGCACACCTTCCTCGACCTCATCGTCCAGCAGATCTCGGTACGCTTTCCGCATGCTCATTACAACTTCAACCGACTCGACAAGTTGAACTCACGCATACATGTAAACGCAGCACTTGAACAAGGAGTACGAGACCGAGGTGCCGCTGGTGCTCATGAACTCGTTCAACACGCACACGATGACGCAGGAGATCCTGCGCAAGTACGGCGAGAACGCCGGCGTGAAGATCGAGAGCTTCAACCAGAGCCGCTACCCGCGCATCTTCAAGGACAGCCTCCTCCCGCTCCCGGCCGACGCCAACGGCCGTGCCGACCAGTGGTACCCGCCGGGCCACGGCGACGTCTTCCCGGCGCTCGTCAACTCGGGCCTCGTCGACAAGCTCCTGGCCGAGGGCAAGGAGTACATCTTCATCTCCAACGCCGACAACCTTGGCGCCACCGTCGACCTTCGTACGTCCTCTCAACAAGAACATGAAGAAGATGATGAAGCTGACATTTTAATTGATATTATCATCACTAATTCACAAAAAAAAAACTAAACAAAAAACAGAAATTTTGAAGCACATGGTGGACTCGGGCACGGAATACGTGATGGAGTTGACCGACAAGACGCGCGCCGACGTCAAGGGCGGCACGCTGATCGAGTACGAGGGCCGGCCCAAGCTGCTCGAGATCGCGCAGGTGCCGTCCGACAAGGTCGACGAGTTCAAGTCGATCAAGAAGTTCAAGATCTTCAACACCAACAACCTGTGGGTGCGGCTCGACGCCATCAAGCGCCTGATCGAGAGCCGCGCGCTCGACGCCATGGACGTCATCCCCAACCAGAAGGCCGTCAACGGCGTGCCCGTGCTCCAGCTCGAGCGCGCCGCCGGCGCCGCGATGGAGTACTTTGGCCGAGCCCACGGCATCAACGTGCCGCGCTCGCGCTTCCTGCCGGTCAAGAGCTGCTCGGACCTGTTCCTCGTGCAGTCCAACCTGTACGCGCTGGCCAACGGCGCGCTGGTGGTCAACCCGGCGCGCCAGTTCGCCACGACGCCCGTCATCAAGCTGGGCGAGCAGTTCAACAAGGTGGCCGACTACCAGCGGCGCTTCAAGGGCATGCCCGACCTGCTCGAGCTCGACCACCTCACCGTGTGCGGCGACGTCCACTTTGGCGCCAACGTGACCCTCGCCGGCACCGTCATCATCGTCGCCAACCACGGCGAGCGCATCGACATCCCCGACGGCTCCCTCCTCGAGAACAAGGTCGTCTCGGGCAACCTCCGCATCCTCGACCATTAATGGATTGCTTGAGCCCTTCCACCAAGGCCTCCCGGACGAGAACGCGGCAAGGGCCGATGGCTCTCCAGCATTTTCGTTCTGGTCCACCACCTAGTATCAACGCATTTTTCCTCAATTTCTAGTTGCAGGTTGGAACAAAAAAGGAAAACAAGAGACCTTTTTGGGTACTAGGATAAAACGGTCGACATAAGAATTCGGCAGAGCTGTTGTGTGCTCGCCTCACGCCCGGCCCTTTGAGGATGGCCAGCTTGGCAAGTCAACGCGTCCTGACCTTGCTGGCACTTGCGCTCGTAAGTGGTGGCGTGAATGCCATGATCTCAACAGCCAGTCGCGACGCCTTGCTGAACCGTGTCAACGAACTGCGTGCGGCCTACGGCGTAAGTCCCTACACCTGGGACACCACTCCAGAGAGCGTGGCCCAGAGTGCGTGCCGCTGCTCCACCTGTTTTGCTCCTCTTTTGCCCCAGGGTCTGACCGCTTGCTGCGGAAACAGGCTGGGCAAACACCTGCCCGTCGGGACACAACAGCGTGCCGTACTGGGAAGTGATGGCATGGAACTGGAACAGTGATCCTGTTTCCAGTGCCGCAGGTGCGGTCGACCAGTGGTACAGCGAGATCCAGTACTGGAACTGCCAGCACGCCACATGCCAAGCTGGTACTGAACGGCCGTTTTATTGAGAGTGCTGCGCATGATGACGAATTAGAAATGCTGAGAAGAAGTCTTATGGCAGGCCATGTTTGCGGGCACTACACCATCATCATGGACCAAGCCTGCACGAAAGTGGGCTGTGGAAACAAAGTCAATTGCCCAACGAACGTGAGCCCCGGGTATCCCACGGTCGTGGTCTGCGACATGTCCTGTTCAGGCGGGACCAATCGGCCCTTCCCGCGTACGTGACTCTGCACAAGGATGATGTGCACGCTGTCTCTGACTGATGTAACTTGTACCTCCAAGTGTCTCGATGTCCCAACTACCCCTACTTTGACGACTCGCAGTTCCGTCTAGCCGTCACCATCAACACCACGCGCAAGACCTACGTCGCAGCCGACTTCAAGTTGGCTGTGTCCAACGTGCTCGGCTTGGGTGACACTGAGCGAGTCTACATCAACAGCACTTGGAACCTCGGCCATGGTACCAAGTTTTAAACTCTGCTTCAAACCAACACAGAAGTTCTTCCTTACCAATGATGCTTGACAGGACAAAGGAAGGTGGCGATCTACATCGTCACGGTGGGCAGCTCCACAGGGTCAAACGCCGCCAACTCGCTCATTGCCAAGGTGGCGGCCAAAGAGCCAGCGCTGGCCGCAGCTCAGCTCTACGCCACGGCCGCCGAGTTCTACACGAGTCCAGGGCACAGCAGCTCGGGCAGCGGCAGCGGCGGAGGAGGCAGCGACGATGGTGGAGCCATCGCGGCGGGCATCCTTGTCCCATTGCTCGTCCTTGGCCTGGCCGCTGTATGCGCCGTGGTTGGGTTCATGGTGTGGAAGAAGAGGAAGGACGGGGTGTGGCCATCCCTGCCCAGCTCCTCGATGGTGCCAAAGGGCTGGACCTGGAGCATGCCGTCGATCTTTCGACAAGGACTTCCACCATTCTCGTCCTCCACGACTGCTCTCAGCCCCACGGATCCAAGCAGCTTTAGCAGCACACCAACAGGCGTGTTGGACCCACGCCCAGCCCCTAACGCCACCCTCAACCACATGTATTCCCCATGAGCAGGCGTCGCGCGGTTGAGCCATGTGCATGAGCGTCGTCAGGAAAGGCCACCTGGACGTGGCCATAGGCCAGATGTAAAAGCAGAAACAAAAAATAATAATTACACTCTTTTTGGCGCCCAAATTTACACAAGTGGCCTCCCTCAGCTGCCCAGGCACAGGTCTGGTGGCCGCACACTCAGGCCTCATACGTGCATCGGCAGCCGTTGGCGTGCGCCCATTCTCGGATGTGTGGCTGGTCACTCGCAGCGAAACAGATTCCATTACCCCACGGGCAGCCGTTGGCTCGCGCCCACTGGAGAATGGCCAGATGACCACTCTTGGCCGCCTCGGCGCAAGTCCACTAATCCCACGGGCAGCCGTTGGTGCCCGCCCTGGAGCACTGCCAGGTGGCCGCTTCTGGCCGCTGGAGGGGAGGGAGGCACGAACGAAGAAGAAGAGGTCCTTAGGGTGCTGCTGTGCCGTCTGCCCCGAGGCGGCAAGAAAGAGCCTAGAGCCAGTCCATCATGCCACCCGCGCCCACATGCCCCAGCTCTTCCGAAGACTCGACGCCCAAGACGTATTTACGTCTTATTCTTAGTGCCCCTCCCCGCCCCAACCCAATGTGGTAGGGCTGGATGGTCAGTATGCCAGAAGGAAGTCCGTGTGGCGAGGAGAACGCGCAAGGTTCGGCCTTGTTGGCTTGCTTCGGGAAGAGAATACTGAAAGAACAGGAAGGACGGCACACAGCTCTTCTTCAAGCTCTCCCAAGAATTGAGGAATTAACATTTGCATTCCTGCAGATTTTATTTGTTTTAACATTTACATAAACATAGTTGCCTCTGAGCTCTGAGAGAGACAGAGTGGAACTCAGAGAAAGTAGTCGGGCACCTCCTTGGAGGTGTCGTAATCTGGCGTCTTCCTCTCGCTCTCTGGCGCCGCGCAAAACGTGTTGAAATACTGGTGGTCATCGCACACAGCATAGACACGCGCACACACGCACACACACACGCGGCAACGGTGAGCAACTCGAGTTGTTGTTTGTTGTCCACACAACTGGCTTGGGCTGGGCTGGGGCGTACTCTCTCGAGCTTCTCGTTGACCTCGATGACCGAGGCCACGTTGCCGCAGCGGTAGCAGTAGTTGGGCGCCGACCACACGGTCGAGAGGAGGTCGTTGAACAGCACCTGGTAGCCGTCCATGCACAGCTGGTGCGACCGCACGATGTGGCCCAGCCCGTTGGCGTCCACAAACCGCCGCACCGCGTTTTCGCCAAACGTGCACCCCGCGCCCCTGCAGCCCCATCATCATATCACCATCATCGTCATCATCATCGTCGTCTTCATGACCATCATCATTGTCATCATGATGAAGAAGAAGAAGACGATGGACGAACCGCTGGGAGGGGTTCCAGTCCGGTCGGTCCGGGTCGGGGTCCGACCAGAGGAGGTCGGCCAGCGGGCCGTCGGGCGGGATCTCGCGGAAGCGGTCGAGCACGCGGATCTGGTCGAGCGAGGTGACCGACGGCGAGAGGCCGGCGTGGACGCAAAAGAGGCGGTTGTCGACGAGGGCGGCGATGGGCAGGTAGTCGAAGAGGTCCGTGAAGTGGCGCCACACGTTGGCCGTCCCGTACTTGCGCATGCACTCGCCGTAGAAGCCGTAGACCTGCGTCACCTGCCGCGACTCGTGGTTGCCCCGCAGCAGGTTGATCCGCTTCGGGTACCGCAGCTTGAGGCACACCAGCAGCGAGATCGTCTCCACGCTGTAGTATCTGTCGACGACGTGGTGAATGAAGCAGACGTGACAATCAAGAAGAAGAAGAAGAGGAAGAAGAGGAAGAGGTCGTACCCTCGGTCGACAAAGTCGCCCAGGAAGAGGTAGTTGGTGTCTGGTGGGTGTCCACCGATCCGAAAGAGCTCCAGAAGGTCGTAGAATTGTCTGTGTAGTCAAATAAGAATAATATTTCATTATTATTGTCATGATTTGTGCTAAATAAATGAATGAAAAAAGTGATCTTAAATGGGTAACAATATAAGACAATCGTACCCATGGATGTCGCCAACTATGGTGAGAGGAGATGAAAGACTAATTACGTTAGATTCAGAAATGAGAAGCTCTTTGAGCTTGTCGCACAGCTGTTTCACTGTTCGCTCTGGCAAAATCTCGCCCCTGTGCACAGATTAGGCACTGTTGAGTGAAGCCATAAGGGACCGTCATGCAAGAACAAGAGGGGGCGGCACCGCTTCAATTGGTCGATGTAGACATCGAAATTGAGTGCGGCCGAGCCGGCCTTGCCTGCCATCTAGCTTTGTGGTGCCTTTGGTGGTGCCGTAAAGTGAGGTCGTGCGGTGCCAGTCAGTCAATCAACCCCCCAACCATCCAAGAGGCCACTTGCGTCTTGTTTTTGGTCGACCAAAAGCCAAACCAACTTTTTTCTTTTCATTTCCTGTCTTCACCAGCTAGCTGGCGCTGGACAAGTGCGGACCAATGCCAAGCCCTTCAACAGGCACCAGAGATGAACGATTGGCCTTTATGTCATCTCCATTTTTGTTTTTGTTGTGATGATGATCTACAGTGTCAACGCGGGTGGCGCGGCCTGCTTGCTGTTGTCATGATCCTTGTTGGCTGGAGGAGGAGGAGGCGGTGGTTCTTTGGCGTCGTCTGGCAGGACCCACTTCTTGAGCGCCACGGCCAGCGCTTCGCGCCGCAGCGGCTTGAAGAGCACGTCCGACATGCCCACCTCGAGGCACTTGGCCCCGTACTCCTTCGTCGCCGACGCCGTGAGCGCGATGATCGGGATTGGCAAGTCGTGTTGCTGCTTCTGCTCCTGCGTCTGCTCTTCGTCCTCCTCGTTCTTGTCTTGCTGCTGCTGCTGTGAAGCTGCAGCGTCCGTCTTGCCGCGGGCCTGTTCGCGTTCGCGAATGTGGCGCGTGGCCTGGAAGCCGTCCATGATGGGCATCTGGCAGTCCATGAAGATCACCGCAAACTCCTTCTCCTCGAGCGCCTTCAAGCACTCCACCCCATTCGCCACCACCTGTGTCGTCATCGTCATCATCATCATCATTGTCGTCGTTGTAGAGAAGGGGCCGAGTGTGAGCAAGTGTTTTCCCAAGCAAGCCACGCGGGCAAGCAGGCGTACCGTGACGTGGCATCCGAGGGTGGTGAGCATGCGCTTGCCCACCTTCTGGTTGACCTCATTGTCCTCCACCAGCAGCACCTCGAGGCCCTTGAACCGCAGCTTGCTGGCGTCCTCTTGCTGCTGCTTCTGCTTCTGCAACAGTTCCTC
Source organism: Acanthamoeba lenticulata (assembly GCA_002179805.1). Lineage (NCBI taxonomy): Eukaryota > Discosea > Longamoebia > Acanthamoebidae > Acanthamoeba > Acanthamoeba lenticulata. The sequence continues at coordinate 31,820 of NAVB01000405.1, read as the reverse complement.
CTCTTCCTTGGCACACGATGCTGATGTCGACGCCTCCGACGACGATGAGGTAAAACCGTCGTCCGGGTCCTTGCCGTTGTCGTCGACAAGGCCCACCTTGGGCAGGCGCACGCGCACGGTGAAGGCCGAGCCCTTGCCCAGCTCGCTCGTGCAGCTGACCGACCCGCCCATGGCGTTGCACAGTCGCTTGGTGATGGCCAAGCCCAGGCCTGACCCGCCATAGCGCCTGTTGACCGACGTGTCCCCCTGCGAGAAGCACTGAGGGAGGAGAAAAAAGAATAAAATCATCAATTTAAAATGAAATAATGAAATTAAATTGAAATTCAACAAATGGAAATAAAAAATAAAATAAAAAGTTGAAGTGGTTTGGCAGACGGACGGAGAAGAGGCGTGAGAGGTGCTCTTGGGAGATGCCGATTCCGGTGTCTGTGACGGTCAGCTCGAGCTGCTCCTCCTCGGAGTTGAACTTGGAACCTTCATCGCGGAGGGCCAACGACACGGAGCCGTGCTCTGGCGTGAACTTGCACGAGTTGCTCAGCAAGTTGAACAAAATCTGGCGAAACCTGCCCCACATCCAGTCAGCCTTCTCCAATGATTCTAGATAAAAAGGAAATTAAATAGAATAATAATCCTAATCATAAATATAATCAGAAATTACCTGACGGGATCGCCCACGCGCATGGGGTGGGCCACAGAGATATCGGTGGCGAGCGTCAAATGTTTGTTCTCTTTTTTTTTTGGTCGAGAAAGAGAGACGAAGAGAGTTGGCTTTGGTCGAACAAGAAAGAAACGTCGACGACGGCGACGACTTGAACGTACCTGCAGGGACGCGAATCATGTCGATGACCTTATGCGTCTCGCTCACCACAGAAAACGGGATCTGCTCCAGCTCGAGCTGGTTGCACTCGATGCGCTCAAAGTCGAGGATGTCGTTGACCAGCGCCAGCAGGTGATCCGCGCAGTCTGCATGGTGACGCCCGCCTCGCATCAGCTCGAGGCCATCTTCAACCAAAACACAGAGACATCACTGCGTAGGGAGGAGATTGGCCGCACGAGAAATGATATCGATCGCTTGCTTGGCCTTGGCGTGCGGCGGCAGCATGTCCTGCAGCTCGCGGCTCATGGCAATGATGCCGTGCATCGGTGTCCGCAGCTCTGTACAAGTCACAACATCATCATCATCATCCTCAACGTGAGGTGCGCAAGTAGAGTTACCGTGGCTCATGTTGGCGAGGAAGTCCGTCTTGGCCTTGGTCGCCTGCTGAAGCTTGGTATTGGCCCGCCCGCACTCGTCCAGCGCCAGCTTGAGCTGGGCCAGAGCATGAGACCGCGACATGTGGTTGCTCACCGAGAAGGTGATGATGAGGAGGAGAAACCAGAGGTCGCCCATGGCTTCGCCTGAGGTGGAATGGTGTGCATCAACATGAAGCAAGCAGAAGTAGAGCTTGGGGGGGGGGAGGAAATGGTCTACCCACGAGGGTTTGGCGGAAGCCACAGACTTTCGCAAAGGGCTGCACGCTTACGACCAGGTAGCGAAGGACGTTTGTTTGCATGGTGATGAAGATGGAGGCCGCAATGCAGCTGCCCGGGCCTCGAACGTAGAGCGTGAGGAGGGGAATGCACAAGAACCACATGTACCTGGACAGAGACATGAAAAGTCAATCGAAGTAGAAATCCTTCAGGTAGAGGAAATAGGAGCTGGGGGTGAAGTACACGTCTCGTGGGTTGCAGTCGGTAAGAGCCACCGCCGAGAGGGCCACGTTGAGGACCGAGCAAGAGAGAACCAGAGGGAGAGTGAGGTCGGCGAGGCGGGTGGAGAGAATGAGAATGAGCAGCAAAGAGAGAGACCACAGGAAGACACTGAGCGCCAACGTGGAGTAGAAGCCTTCTTTGGCCACCACGGCAGCCAGGTAGATTGAGCCGCCAGCAAAGGCGACCCAGATGAAGAGCTGCAGGAGGCCTTTTCTGTACGCTTCGGTTGTAAGGCAAGCCCGTTCTGAAGCAAGGAGCCGGTCGGGAAGCGCTAAAGGAGACGAAGCGGTCCCCGACGGGGTGCCAACAGCCGCGAGGTCTGGTGGCGCAGTAATGACGGAGAAGAGCGCCTTCCACAACATGCGTGGACGCTATGCTTTGCTCTGGGAGTGGTGAGAGGTGTTGTGATGCACCCCGACCAAGCTAGCTCCAGCTGGTCAGCTGCTGGCTGTTCAAACCTATCACTTTTTATCGTGTGGTAGAGCTTAGGAAGGCAACGTTGCACACCCGCATCCGGTCGGGTTTTGCTTGTGTGCCCGACCAGCCTCCTCTGGCGCGTGCGCTGTCGCCGACGGAAAATTTGGTGCGCGTCAAGAAAATCAAAAAATACCATTAATTTTTATTTGCACCAACAAAAAACGTGTTCATGATCCCTTTCGTTCTCGCGTCACCAGGGGCCGAAGCTGCTGGTGCCCTGTCGCGCGGCCACCCACGCGTTCGAGTGCTGCTCAAAGTAGGCCTTGGTCCGTGCGCAGAAGGTCGCGTAATCGGCCACCACCGCGTCGGGCACTTCATCCACCACGTCGCCTCGCTCCCGCTTGTGGGTGAGCTCCCGCACCAGCCGCCCAAAGAACGACTCCATCTCCATGCCCAGGCTTATCTGCACTCATTTAAATATAAATAAATAAATAAATAAATAAAATAAAATTTTGAACAAATAATGTTCATGAATTAATGCAAAAGAAGATAACAAGACCATACCTTGACGTTGTCGGGCATGGGCGCGCGGCCGCGCTTCTGGTGGATGTAGTAGACCAGGTGGCTAAGGAGCAGGTGGAGGCCCACCTGCAGGCAGTAGTACAGGACCTCGTGCTGGTCCGCCAGCTGGTTGCTGGCCTTGGCCACGGCCTTGCGCAGCCTCCGGCGAGCCTGCTGCGCTTCGGCCCCGCCAGCGCCGTTGGGCTTTTTCGTTGACGGCGTGGCCGGCGTCAGACGCTGGTCGAGGGCGGCGACAAAGGCTCGGAGCTGGCGGGGCTGGCCCTCGCGGAGGACGCTTTCTCGGATGCCAGCGGCGCAGACCGGGAAGAGGTCGTGCACGAGCAGGCCCAGCGAGGGCGGGCCCGCCCGGAGCTGCTCGGCAAACAGCGCGCGCAGCGCGCCGGGCCCGGCCGTCGGCACGGAGGCGGCCATCGATGATGACGAAGACAGGCCGGCGAGCTGCTGCTGGCCGCGGCCGCCGACGGCCATCGAAGCGTCGAGCAGCATGTCATCGCCCTCGTCCATGCCGTTCACACCTCGCCCACCGCCGGCCTTGGCTGCCAGAGGCAACGTCTGAAAAATAAGAGAAAAGTCATTAGAATCAGACTCATGTCTGAAAGGATCAATATGATCTGTCTTTCTAGATACAAATAAATGAAAAACGTACGACAGCATGGAGGTCGGGAGCAAAGAGGGGCCGATGGGCCTCCCAGTCGATGTCGCGGAGGCGGTCGGGGTTGGTGAGCAGCATGGGCGAGAGCTGCGGTCCAACCACGCGGAGGAAGGAGAGGCCGTTCCGGAGGATGAGGTACATCCGGTACTTGACCACCAGATAGAATGGCCGCACTTCGAGCACTTCGCTCGCCTTCTTCGACGATGTCTTGCCCTCCTCTTCCTCCTTCTCGTCGGGACGTTCTCGGCGCACTCGCCCGTTGGTGTCCGACGTTGTCTCGATGGGCTGCGCCAACAACTTCTGCTTCTTCGTCACAGGAAGCGCGTACAACGGGATCTGTTGACGTGCTCAGTCAGCATTAGTTTCTGTTTGATTTATAAAAATAAATGAATAAAAAAGAGGAAGTGGACCTGTTCGCTGTGGAGGGCAAAGACGAGCATGTGGACGAGCACGAGGATGCGTTCCTGGTAGTGGGTCGCGAGCTTTGCCCGGAGGAATCGCCTGCGGACGCGGAGCCCGTCGGTCAAGTGGGGCTTGTGAGATAAGAGAAAGAAGAAAAGTTGCACAATAATGAAGCGTACCAGCGCTTCCAGTGGAGCGAGAGCTCGTAAAGGAGGGCCGTGACGCGCTCGGCTTCCTCCAGCTGGGCCAGTGTGTATTGTGCGTTGGGGATCTCGATGCTCCGCGACACGAGCGCACTGTGGATCGCCAGGAACTCGATCGCCTGCTCGATCATCGCCTCGCTGTACTTGAGCGTTCTGTTCACGAATTTCAATTCAATTTAGTTTGTTAACAACAATCAAGCAAAATAATAACTCAAGACACAAGCTGTACCGAACGATGGCCGTCATGAGCGTCAAGATGAGGCACCACAACCGATGCCATCCGCTCCGTTTGCCCTGAAATGAATGGAAAAAAAAAGAGTCAAACTTTGTAAAGGAAAGATAAGGGGTAAATAAATAGTAGACTTACGTTGGCGTAGGTGAGGTGCATCTCGTGGAAGGCGCGAAGCGAGTTGTTGGTGAGGACCAGCGTGAGGTGGGCCAGCGCCAGCGATTCGGTCATGATGGCGTCTTCCGACATGGCGAGCATGACGTGCAGCACCAGCTCGGCCGTGCGCTGTTTCTCGCGCACGGCCAGTCGCAGGCGCGCCGCCTCGCCTCCACCACTGGCGGCCTCGGACGAGCTGCCACTGGCAGCATCGGCCATGGCGATGGCGGCCGATGCCTCGTGCTCCTCCAGCTGGAGCGATCGATGAAGGAGCTCGACGAGCCGCGCGTAGACGCCCAGGTGTTGCATGTGGTCGTACAACCGCGTCTTGTCGGTGGTCTTGAGGACGAGGGCCTCGAGGATGGCGATGATCGTGTGGCCGAACTCGGCGCGGCTCATCAGCGGGAAGATCTGGGGCAGAAGTGGCGCCACGACGTCCGACAGCGCCTGCGCCGCTTTCGCGTTGTCCTGGGCGCGAAGGAGGACGAGGAGGCAGCCCACGAGAGCCGACGCCAGCGGCACGTTGATGTCGACGGTGAGACTCCGCCTGAGGAGGGCCTCCTTCAACGCGAGCGCCACCTGGGCCGCCGAGAACAGCTCGGCTGGAGGAGCGGAGGCGCCAGCAATGGCGCGGGCATGGGCGCCGGCGCGGTAGTGATGCTTGAGGAGGAAGAGTAGAAGGCGGGCCAGCTCGCGCAGGCGGCGATCGACGGGCGCGTCGTCGTCGCTCCGGTCCTCGCGCTGCAGCGCACCGGTGACCCGCTTGACTAGGGCGGCCGAGGCCTCCGGGACAGCCAAGACAGATGCGGCGGTCTGCTTGAGGCTCACGATCTCGATGAATGCGCGCCACGCGTACAGGAGCTCGAGCTGCACGTCGGCAAGAGATAGCATGCAGTTGGCCAGCTGCGTTGCCTCCAGCAGCGCCAGCGCATTAAACTCGGAGACACCCTGCTTCTTGCCCTGTCATCATCGTCAACCAGTGCGCGTGCTGTGAGCTCACAATCTTTGTGGCTTGGATGAAGGGCCATACCCGAGCGGGCGTGGCGGGCGCGCCGCGCTCAAGCTCCTCCTGCTGTTCGTAGAGGATGCCTGACAGCTTGTTCTGCAGCCGCGACACGTCGTAGAAGTACTGGATGCCGTACTCGCGCTCGCCCTCCTGCAGGATCACCGGTGAGCAAGGGCGGTGCGGCTGTGAGCAGGCAAGGGGATGGACGTACGGTGACGGGAAGGAAGGCGCCAATGGCAGCCTGCAGGGTGACGAGGTCGATGCGCCCCGACGCGGCGTTGGCCGAATCGGCGACCCGGGCCCGGCCACCGGGCGTACCGGGCCCTTGGAGCAGCAGCTGCGCGGCCGCCGCGCCGGCGCCGGCCACGTCCTTGTGCGACAGTGTGCGGATCAGCAGCTTGACCTGGTCCTTGAGTCCCTCTGTGGTGTGCACAGCCCAAGAGCTCGGGAGTCAGTCCCGACCCGGCCTTGCCACGTCGCGGTTGAGTGAAAAGTATGCGGCACGAACCGATGGTCTTACGATCGTAGTAATGATGCTCCACGATGTCTGCAAACCAGCGCTCTTGCGTCTCGCGGGCGCTCAGAAGCTGGAGTTGCTCACGTAGGGACGCGTCGAGCTGGTCCGCACCGCCATTCGCGCTGCCGGCGCCGACCACATGGAAGACCTCCTGTGCGAGGATCTGCAGCACGTTGGCCGCGATCGCGGCCTGGTAGCAAACGTCCTCCACCGTCACTACAATTCACGCCAACAGGAACACATCAGCCAAAGAAGTTCATTTGACGCCACGGCAAAGCCACTCCCGCCAAGCCAAGTTAGGCCAGGGCACGCACCGGCCTCGTCGTCGTCGACTAAGTCGTCGGCGACGCGCTCCTTGCCCTTGGCGCTGCTGCCCGCTGAAGCGGGGGACTTGTTTGTAGAGGCGGCGGCAGCGGCTCGTCGGACGTGATACGAGTGGAGGTGGCGCTCGATGCTGGTGGACAGAGTCTCAGTGAGCTGCTTCCAAAAGTCGGGGCTCTCGCGCAGGACCCGGATGATGGACTGGTGGCTCGGCGCCGCGCGCCACAAGGACGCCAGGAGCGAGGTGACCTCGGCAAACAGCCGCGGCACGCTGTGCAGTGATCCCCATTATGCGTGTCCAGCTTCGCGGTTAGGCGGTGCGCCGACTGGGCGTAATAAGTAATGCTGGGGGGGAAACGGACCTGGACAGGTTCTGCCGGTTGGCGGCTAGCACCTTGCGGATGATCTTGATGCAGCTGTGAGACTCTTGCGCCCTCTCGCTGGCAGCGCTGCTGTCATCGTTGGGTCGGTTGGCCTCGATGTTGATAAAGAGCAGCGCCAGACCGGGCTGGTGGACGAGCGCCTTCCCGACCAGCTGCAGAATCGCAACTCGGAGCTCCTGTTGGCGTGTGTCACACTAGTGAGTCTTGAGGAGGAAACGGTGGTGGGCGACATGACGTGCCTCGGGGGAGAGCGGCTGGTTCAACTTGGACATGTAAGCGTCGCGCACTGCCTCCGCTTGCGTGCCCAGGTAGCCCACGAGCGACGGCGGCCGCGCGCCTGCCGCCGCAAAGCCCGAATCGAGCGTGATCCCGCACAGCAGTGTGAGCACCCTAAGTGACGGAGCCCCAAGTGAGGCCGACCACAACAATGTCAGTCAGTGAAGAGAGAAGGACAAGGAGAATGAGTTGTGAGGACGCACTTGGTGGCGTAGAGCGGCAGTTGGCTCGGCTCACGGCTCCTGAAATTAATGTAGTTGGCGATCACCGTGATGGCGTGCACCTCGTTGGCCTCCCGCGTGCCCAGCATACCCTTCATCTTGTCTGCAGCAATACATCACAGCACATAAGCAACCTGGTCTGGCTTCCATACATATTGGGGCGAGAAGGCGTCACCAGGGAGGTCTTCTTGGGCGTAGAGCGCAGTGGCGGGGACGGTGGTCTCCATGCTGAGCAGGAAGTGCTCGAGGGAAGAGGTCGGCCCGACTGCGTCGCCGCCTGTGCCGGCAGCGGCGGCCTGGGCCCGCTGGGTCTCCTTGCTTTGGAGGACGCGCTCGAGAATCACCAGCGACTTGAGCACCACGCGGTGCAGCGTCATGCCCTCTTCGCGGTCCTTCTCAAGCAACCACATCAGCTGCGGCAGGCCGATCGTGGCTGTCTTGAGCAAGACCTTGTGGAAGGACCGATCATCAAGCAGGGCCGCGAGCAGCGACTCTTTGAGGCTCACGTGCCTGCACGAGCCTAGAACAGTTAACCGGCTACTGACAGCGAGAGGAAGACAATACAAAGGGGGAAGGAAGCAGACCTGGCCCGCTGGGGCGCGGCGAGGGCGACCTGTTGCCGGTAGCCAGCTGCACCTCGCAATGGGGTTTTTGAGAGACCCGAACGCTGGCCCGGGGTGCCTGGGAAAAGCGGGCCACACGTGTGTAAGAAAGATGACTATTGACTACGAAGACAAGGATCGCTTGAGGGACGCACCAGGCTGGATCGCAGTGGGCAGGTCAGTATCGCCGGTGGACGATGAAAGGGATCCCTTGTTGGGACTCGAGCTGTTCTCGCTCAGGATATCAATAAATATGTTCATGATCTAAATGATGTCAAAAAAAAGAAATCAGAATCAGAACAAGCGTGGTACCAGCAATGAGTTAATGGCACCACGAAATAAGTCCTAATAAGGAACCAAAAGGAAGCGTGCCTTGATGCCAATCTTGTTCTTCTGACGGGGCTTGAGGTAGCGCCAGGTGTCGTAGCGAGCAAAAACGTCAGCCTTGACAAAGTTGAGGCACGGGTGAAAGTCCTCCAGGGACACCATGTCCACGTCCTCTTCCTCTTCTCCGCTCGCATCCACGTCCATGCGCGATTCTGGATTTAATTAAATGTGAATAACACGAATTAATATCATTTTAAAATACAAGCATTTTGGCGAGCAACGTACGAGGCAACTGCCACTTGCGGGCGTAGTTGAGGAGCGTGTAGAGGAGGTTCAAGAAGGAGATGGTGATCGGGTAGAGACCGTTCTTCTGCTCCAGCGCCAGGATCTGCCTGATGTCGCCGTCGGTCTTGCCCTTGAGCGAAGACGACATCTGCCAGCTGGCGTTAGTGTGATCCTGCCTGTGTGCGTGCTATGGTGGTGGAGAGGCTCACCTCCTGCAGGACACCCCCGCGGCGCATCTCCTCCCAGACCTGCAGCGGGTGGCTGCTGGCAAAGCGGTCGATGCAGCGCACGCAGGCGTCGAGCATCTCCAGCAATACGGGCGACGAGGACGCCAGCGTCGAGGCCGTCCGGAGCAGCGTGAACAGCTGGCGCAGCAGGTTCGTATTCCTGCGCAAAGCCTCAAGTGTGAGTGCGAAGCGACAAGACCTACGCTCTGATAGACAAAAAGTAACGCACCGGCCCATGGTTTCCTTGAGCATCCGCTGAAGGCGGCCCACCAGCTCCTCCTGCTTGCCAAAGAGCTGGGCCATGAGTCGCAGGATGAGGGTCACCTGCACGATCTCAGCCTCTGACGTGGGCTGTCGGTTGGACAGCTTGGTCGCCAGGCCGATGATCTTGGCCATGAAGTAGGTCCAGCCCGAGTACTTGACCTTTATGTAAGGTTTTGTGTTTGTGTTGTGGAGTTATTGATCATGACGACAAGCAAAGCTGATCACTACGTACATTCCACATGACGACTTCATCGCTGTCCACCTGATGCACGCGAGCCCAGGCGTCGGCTGGGATGACGAGGCCAGGAAGTTGGATAGGCCGCAGCGTCCTGATCTGCTGCACGCCGGGTTGGCCTGGCGTGGGCGGTGCCACGGCGCACTCCAAGTGGGCCGGGAGGTCTCGCCTGTCATCGGGCCAGACGTCACAAGTCAGTGTAACGTAACCCCTTACGGTGGGGCTGCAGAGTCCAAACCTGGCGACGGTGAAGCGATCGAGCTGGTCGACCTGGTAGTAAATGAACTCGGCCGTGACGGGCGTGGCGGCCAGCGCTTGGCAGGCCTTGATGAAGGGGTCAAACTCATGCGGGAAGTTGGCGCGGGCGACATGGTACAGCACATTGCGCCGCCTGTCGTGGAAGCTCGACCGCAAGAAGCTCCTGTGGGGCGCCGCCAATCAAGCGTGTTAACCATCCATGGTGTCGACCGAAGAACAACTCTACATGGACGGGCATCGTACGGAGTGAGCTCGTGCTCGTTCTGATAGAGGTCGTAGTAAAGCTGCAGCATTTGATCAAATTCACCGATGTCGTTGAAGTCAAAGCAGGTGAGGGCAGCGCCCAGCAGACCGCTAATGGCGTTCTTGTAGCCGGCAACCAGTGACTGCGTGATCAACCAGGAGCAACCATGACGACAGACGCACGTCAGACCAAGGGCTGGACAGCGGTGGCCAGCACGTGAGGTGCATACCTGGTGCGACGGGAACACCTTGATCATAATGTCGAGGAAGGCGGTCACGCCCAGCGCCCGGGCCGCGTAGACAAGGTCCTAATGCGCGACATCATATGATAAGCCACCAATGACCAATTAGAAAGGCGGAGTGCCGTACGCCGACGTTGCCGTTGAATCGGTATTGATAGCTGCAGGCCCAGGCCAGGAGAAGCGGGGATTGGGCTACGTTGCTTGTCCACTGGCTAAACTCCTTGTCGAGCGCCTGGCGCACCTCTCCCTGCGGCCGAGCGGTCCTGAATCGAGATGTGCTGATGAGTCCATGTCGAGCGCCGTGCTATAACCAGTGGAAGCGAAGGAGTACCTGCCGGGCGCTTCGTCGTTGCCCTCACTGATGGCCTCAAGCCCAAAATGGAGGAGCAGGAGCAGCACGCACTGGACGCAGATCCTGTTCATCAGAGGCAGGCTCTCCCGCCCGAGCAGCGGGTGGGTGCGATCCCACACGATGTGTTTCTGCATTTGTGCACACAAACGTAGACAAGAATGAGACCAGAGGTGAAATAAAAATGAAAGCAAAGGCTTTTTGTTCGCCTGAACCAGCCGAATTTAAGTACCTTGAGGATGCGGGCCTGGTTGAGGATGAGGTCAGGGTCAAACATGACGTCCTTGACGTAGAATATGAGAAATAAGATCTCCAGGCACAAACTCTGCTCCTCGAGGTTGTTCTTGGCCCAGGCCTCTTTCTGACGCCGCCCAAGACCCTTGGGCACTTGTTCGTCCGAGAGGTGCGTGAACTGGTTAAGAATGCGATCGATAAACTTGTTTTTGGGGTCGAGCAGTCGCTCGCGCTCGTCCATCACCGCTTCGGCTCGGCTGGTTAGGGACACACGGAAGACGCTGGCGATGCAGCCCAGCAGAGCCTTCCTCTCGTTGTAGTAGAACCGCGTCACCTTGAACAAGAGCGACGTCAACAACAACGTCGTTTAGGAGGTTTTGACGACACGGTCGTACCTCACGCATCGAGGCATCGTCGTACTCGAAGCGGCCCACAGATTCGTTCTTGAGGAAGGAGCGCAAGATCTTGAGCGCCTCCACGGCGTCAAGGTCCTATCACGAAGAGGAAGCAGCAGTTCAGCAGCGTACCAGCGGGACCGTTTACCGTAGTAGGAGTATGCCGTACCAGCTGCGAGCTCATCTTTGCCACGAACTCGCGTTCAGCCTCTCGCTTTATGACGAGAGTGTCGGAGACCTTGCCCGATCGCACCTTCTCCAGCGACGCAGAAGAAAAGGGCTTGTATGCAGACAGATTGTCAAGAAAACGCTTGTGATTGTTCTCCAACACTTGAATCTGGAGCGAATCGGTGCAAGTGCCGCATGAAAAGCATGAATGATAAGAAAATTCTGTCCGTGATGGCTGGAATTGTGCACAGATAGACCCGCTGAAACGTACCACGGCATGGTTGTCAACTGATGTCTTGCCGTCAATCACCTCAAGCAATTTCTTGTTGGTCTTGTCGAGGCGAGCGAGCACGTTGGCCCGAGTGCCACCTCCACCTTCCATCCTCGCTCTCCCGCTTTGCGACTTGCTTCCGCCCTTGGCGCCTTTTTTTCATGCCATTGTGCAGCTATTGTGCTCGTTCCGAATCGCTTTTTTCTTGCCTTTTTCTTTGTGTGCTTGAGGCCACGATGATTGAGCAAAGAAGGAATAACCGATATCGTGGTGAAATAAATATGGCGCTTTATATTTACTTATCAGCAACGAGGAGAGAACAGCATGCGGTTCGGGGTGGCCGAACAGCCGCTCTTGGCACAGTCCAGCTCGATCACGCCAGCAGTGGCCGACTTGAGCAGGTGCGTCTTCACTGTCTCCGCCGAATAGGTCGGGTTGGCGCCGAAGACCAGGGCCGAAACGCCGCAGACGTGGGGCGAGGCCATCGAGGTGCCGCTGATGGTGTTGTAAGCGGTGTTGCTGCCGATCCACGCCGACTTGATCGACTAGACGCGCACAAGAAGTCAGAACCATAGGTACAGAACCACAGTTCAACAGACGGACGATTCACGTACCTGACCAGGCGCGAGGATGTCAACGCACGAGCCCCAGTTGCTGAAGTAAGCCCGCGTGTCCTGCGAGAAGTTGCCGCTGTAGTACGTGGCGCCGACGGTGATGGCCTTGGGCTCCGAAGCGGGGCTGGTGTTGCACGCATTCTGGTCCTCATTGCCAGCCGCCACGGCAAAGGCGACGCCGGCGTCAACGACCGAGGCGACGGCACGGTTCAGGGTGGCCGAGAAGCCGCCACCGAGGGACATGTTGGCCACAGCCTTGCGGCCGCGACGCTGGGCGTTCTGGCCGGCCCACTGGATACCCGAGATGACGCCCGCCGTCGTGCCGCTGCCGCTGCAGTCGAGGACCTTGACGGCGATGAGGGTGACGCCGCGAGCAATGCCGACGGTGTGGCCGCCGACGGTGCCGGCAACGTGAGTGCCGTGGCCGTTGCAATCAGTGTCCTTGGCATCGGCAAAGTTGGCGCCCCACATGGCGCGGCCCTGGAACTCCTGGTGGCTCGTCAAGATGCCGCTGCATGTGTTCGGCCGAGTGAGACACTGGGACCAACATGGGGAACAAAGACAAGGAAAGAGAGAGATCCCGTACGTGTCGATGATGTAGGCATCCACTTCGCTGGCCTCCTGGTTGTACGAGTACTGGCCGTTCATGTCGGCAATGTTTTGGGCGTTGATCCTTTGCAGGTTCTGCAAACAGCCTGGTCAGCGTACTCGCTACGTCGGCGATTTTTCAAGTGAACATACCCAGATGGCATTGTCCTGCTTCTGGCAGTTGGCGGTCTGGTAAGTGGCAAGCTTGATGACTTGGTTCTCCTCGATGAGCTCAACCGAGGGGTGCGTGCGGAAGAAGTGGATGTCCCTGTGATGGAAAAGGGTGAGTGGGGAGGCATAAGAGCGCTCCGGGTGGGATATGGTGACTTACTCGGGCGAAGTCTTAACATGGAGAGCCCTGAACGATTGGCCCACGTTCCACGCGTTAACGATCTCACCGTTCACCTGGTTGGCGAACATGGTCTTCAGATCGCCCATGTACGCGTTAACTGCGTCACCACCAAACACTCAGATCAGTTGCCAGTCGTGAGATCCGCGTTCTAAAGCCATAGCAAGTACGCACACTGCGTGTGGACCATGTCCGGCTTCATGACGATGATGTACTCATTGTGCACTTTCTGCGATTCCACAGCCTTGTGGAATGGCGCCAGAGCTGATTGATTGGAAGTTGTCAGCAGAACAAAAGCGACGAAAAGAACGAAGGCACCAGCGATCGTACCAGCGCATGCCCCGGCGATCAGGATAGCCAAGAAGAAAGCTCCCTTGAGCAAGTGGAAGTTCATCGTGATGGTTGGGTTTCTTGGCAATCAAAGGTTGGAGCACTTTGAGGTGTGGTGAGGTGTGGCTGCTTGGCGAGTTGGTGTTGATTTAGCTCTGCGGAAACGCAGCCTTTTTATTCACCTGGCTGTCCTCAGGGAACGGTAGGAAGAGGCTTCTCTGTCTCGGTCGATGGACGAAGAGGCAGCGGCATTCGTGGTATGTTGCTGCGAAAGTTCCTTCTCGAAATAGCGATCGCCTTTTCGATTTCCTGCGTGGCGGGAGAGTGAAAAATCCTAGGAAATATCCCAGATGAATGCGAAAACGGAAGCCAATCAAAGTACTTTTTGGACTCACTTCCGCCAAAAATTCTACATGGCCCAAAGTGGGCCTATGCTGCCATTTTGGCCTGTTTGTGCAGGATGCGACTCAGTTCTTCTTCCACGTAGCCCGCGACGACGGCCGTCGCTTGGAGTGCTCGTCGTTGTTGATCGGTGCGTCTGCTGTGGAGCTGTTGCAGGATTGTGAAGACGATGATGCTGACGAGCAAAGCGGCAAAGAGGAAGCAGAAGAAGGGGGCCCTTCTTCAGACGAAGGTAGTGAATCGAACGCTTGCGCAAAGAGGCCAAAGAACTGAGGCAGCTGCTTGCGGCGACCCGCGCGCACCTGACCAGAAAAAAAAACAATAAAAAATTAAAAATAGTATGCGCTCTACACCAGCCGGGCCTTCAGCTGGTCGGGTGGCCCGAGAAGTCCCACTTGGGTGCCTGGGGACGATGACATGTCGGACACAGTCAGTGTACAACAAAAAACAAAACGAGCAAGTTGTCAAGCAAAGTACCTGCTCTAGTTCGGGCAAGAGATAAACGAGAAGAGCTAGCGACAGCACCACATGGCTCCAACCCAGCGCGGCGACGACTGAACCGGCCCCACGCCACTGGTCGAGTCCGGCCACGAGTGCGAGGAGGGCGTGTCCAGTCAGGCCTGCCCGTGCGGGGGCGGCCAGCAGGCGGTCGAATCCCGCCGGACGGCCAGCCGAGTGGAAGGCCAGCCCGAGCATGCAACAGGCGTCCGCCGCAAGGGCCAACGCCATCCATGCCCACGCGCCGTCGCGGGCTAGACCCTCGAGCAAGAGATAGACCGCGAGAAGAAAGTCGGTCAGAGCGAGGAGGGCGAGACCCCAGCGGACGAGCGGTCGGCCGGGCCCGCTGGGCGCGCTCCACACGATGAAATGGTCCTCGTCCTGCTGCTCGTTCTCCTCTTCTTCTGGAGATCGGACGAGAGTGAACACACAGTCTGCTCTACGTTTTCTCTTCCCAAAGCAAGGCCGAACCTTGCGCGTTCTCCTCGCCACACGGACTTCCTTCTGGCATGCTGACCATCCAGCCCTGCCAGCGGCCTTTCAGCCACACAGCCACATTGGGTTGGGGTGGGGGGGGGGCACTAAGAATCTATATAAATACGTCTTGGGCGTCGGGTCGGCGGAAGAGCAAGGGCATGTGGTGCGCAGGTGGCATGGGCTCTTTCTTGCCGCCTCGGGGCAGACGGCACAGCATCACCCGAAGGGCCTCTTCTTCTTCGTCCGTGCCTCCCTCCCCCATCATCATCCAGACCAACAATTACCGCTTCCCAATTTTTTCAGATTTAGATTTCCAACAATCAGTTTTTTCTTCTGATTTGCAGTTTGCCATAACTTTAAATTGTGGTGTAACACAGTCAATCCGAACATGGAACGTGAAGAAGAAGGAACTCAACCACGCAAAAAGAAGCTCAAGACTGCGCCATCTCTTCCACCACCAGCCTTCTTCTCGCCAACAACTCAAGCCCCGGAGGACAACTCACCTGGTGAGGCTGGGCCGGTGGAAGTGGTGGGCATGGACGACCTCATGGTGGAGCTCGTGGCCTTCATTTTCCAATTTGTCGAGTGCCTCTCCCTCCCAGCTTGCCTCGCTGTACGCCGCGCGTGGAACCACCCCGCGTTCAACAACCTACTTCATCACACCGTGCAGCCCGCCCACACCATGACCCAATACGCGTCTCGAGTGGCGCGCAAGGGCTGGCTCTCCACGCTGCAATGGGCGCGCTCCAACGGTTGCCCGTGGGACGAATGGACCTGCAGGCAGGCGGCCAAGGGAGGACACCTGGCCGTGCTCCAGTGGGCGCACGCCAACGGCTGCCCGTGGGACCGTCGTACGTGCACCGGGGCAGCCGGGGGCGGCCACCTGGCCATTCTCCAGTGGGCGCATGCCAACGGCTGCCCGTGGGACGAGTGGACCACCCGGCAGGCCGCCCGCAGAGGCCACCTGGCCATTCTCCAGTGGGCGCACGCCAACGGCTGCCCGTGGGACACGTGGACCTGCATGCAGGCGGTCAAGGGAGGACACCTGGCCATTCTTCAGTGGTTACGCGCCAACGGCTGCCCATGGGACGAATGGACCTGCACTCAGGCGGCCAAGGGAGGACACCTGGCCATGCTCCAGTGGGCGCATGCCAACGGCTGCCCATGGGACGCGTGGACCACGCAGAAGGCCGCCAGCAAAGGCCACTTGGCCGTTCTCCAGTGGGCGCACGCCAACGGCTGCCCATGGGGCACGTTGACCTGCAGGGCCGCGGCGGAAAGCGGCCACCTGGAGGTGCTCCAGTGGGCACGTGCCAACGGCTGCCCATGGGACGGGTGTACTGGCAGCGGGGCGGCCAAGGGCGGCCACCTGGAGGTGCTTCAGTGGGCACGTGCCAACGGCTGCCCATGGGACGAGCGTACTTGTGCTGGGGCGGCCGAGGGCGGCCACCTGGAGGTGCTCCAGTGGGCGCATGCCAACGGCTGCCCGTGGGACGAGTGGACTTGCACCGAGGCGGCCAAGGGCGGTCATCTGGACATGCTCCAATGGGCACGTGCCAACGGCTGCCTGTGGAACAGGAAAGTCTGTGCCCAAGCAGCCAAGGGTGGCCACCTGGCCGTGCTGCAGTGGGCGCGTGCCAACGGCTGCCCGTGGGAAGAGACCAGCATCTGCGACAAAGCGGCCTGGCGAGGCCACCTGGCCGTGGTCCAGTGGGCTCATGCCAACGGCTGTTCTTTGCGTGCAAGCACCGTCTACGCCATGTCACAGCTTGGCCAGCTGGACTTGCTCGCGTGGGCTCGCGCCAACGGCGGCCCGTGGGACGAGCTGATCTGCGCCCATGCCGCCTCCGCTGGCCAACTAGAGGTGCTTCAGTGGGCGCGAGCCAACGGCTGCCCATGGGATGAGAATACCTGTACCTACGCGGCCGAGGGCGGTCATTTGGCCGTGCTGCAGTGGGCGCGAGCCAACGGCTGCCCGTGGGATGATGGACTCTGTTTCGCTGCGAGCGACCACGCACACATCCGAGAATGGGCGCACGCCAACGGCTGCCGATGCACGTATGAGACCTGAGTGTGCGGCCACCAGACCTGCGCCTGGGCAGCTGAGGGAGGCCACTTGGGCACGTACTTCAATTTGCGCGCCAAAAGGGATCTGCAACATGTTGTGGAGTGTGATTTTGTTTCAACATCTGCTTTTACATCTGGCCTATGGCCCCCCGTCCAGGTAGACTTTCCTGACGACATCACATGCACATGGCTCAACCGCGCGACGCCTGCTCATGGGGAATACATGTGGTTGAGGGTGGCGTTAGGGGCTGGGCGTGGGTCCAACACGCCTGTTGATGTGCTGCTAACGCTGCTTGGATCCGTGGGGCTGAGAGCTGTCGTGGAGGACGACAATGGCGGAGGCCCTCGTCGAGAGATCGACGGCATGCTCCAGGTCCAGCCCGTCGGCACCATCGAAGAGCTGGGCAGGAATGGCCACATCCCGTCCTTCCTCTTCTTCCACACCATGAACCCAACCACGGCGCATACAGCCGCCAGGCCGAGGACGAGCAATGGGACAAGGATGCCCGCCGCGATGGCTCCACCATCGTCGCTGCCTCCTCCGCCGCTGCCCGAGCTGCTGTGCCCTGGACCCGTGTAGAACTCGGCGGCCGTGGCGTAGAGCTGCGCTGCGGTCAGCGCTGGCTCTTTGGCCGCCACCTTCGCAATGAGCGAGTTGGCGGCGTTGGACCCTGTGGAGCTGCCCACCGTGACGATGTAGATCACCACCTTCCTTTGTCCTGTCAAGCATCATCATTGGTAAGGAAGAACTTTTGTGTTGGTTTGAAGCAGAGTTTAAAACTTGGTACCGTGGCCGAGGTCCCAAGTGCTGTTGATGTAGACTCGCTCAGTGTCACCCAAGCCGAGCACGTTGGACACAGCCAACTTGAAGTCAGCTGCGACGTAGGCTTTGCGCGTGGTGTTGATGGTGACGGCTAGGCGGAACTGCGAGTCGTCAAAGTAGGGGTAGTTGGGACATCGAGACACTTGGAGGTCCAAATTACATATGTCAGCCAGAGACAGAGCTCACATCATTCTTGTGCAGAGTCACGTACGCGGGAAGGGCCGATTGGTCCCGCCAGAGCAGGACATGTCGCAGACCACGACCGTGGGATACCCGGGGCTCACGTTCGTTGGGCAATTGACTTTGTTTCCACAGCCCACTTTCGTGCAGGCTTGGTCCATGATGATGGTGTAGTGCCCGCAAACATGGCCTGCCATAATACTTCTTCTCAGCATTTCTACTTCGTCATCATGGGCAGCACTGGCTCTCAATAAAACGGCGTTCAGTACCAGCTTGGCACGTGGCGTGCTGGCAGTTCCAGTACTGGATCTCGCTGTACCACTGGTCGACCGCACCTGCGGCAGAGGAAACAGGATCACTGTTCCAGTTCCATGCCATCACTTCCCAGTACGGCACGCTGTTGTGTCCCGACGGGCATGTGTTTGCCCAGCCTGTTTCCGCCGCAAGCGGTCAGACCCTGGCCAAGAGGAGCAAAACAGGTGGAGCAGCGGCATGCACTCTGGGCCACGCTCTCTGGAGTGGTGTCCCAGGTGTAGGGACCTACGCCGTAGGCCGCACGCAGTTCGTTGACACGGTTCAGCAAGGCGTCGCGACTGGCTGTGGAGATCATGGCATTCACGCCACCACTTACTAGCGCAAGTGCCAGCAAGGTCTGGACGCATTGACTTGCCAAGCTGGCCATCCTCAAAAGCACACAACCCAGCTCTGCTGAATTCTTGTGCCGACCGTTTTATCCTTGTACAAAAAAGGTCTCTGTTTACCTTTTTTTGTTCCAACCTGCAACTGGAAATTGAGGAAAATGCTTTATTGATACTCGGGTGGTGGACCAGAACGAAAATGCTGGAGAGCCATCGGCCCTTGCCGCGTTCTCGTCCGGACGGAGGCCTTGGTGGAAGGGCTCAAGCAATCAATTAATGGTCGAGGATGCGGAGGTTGCCCGAGACGACCTTGTTCTCGAGGAGGGAGCCGTCGGGGATGTCGATGCGCTCGCCGTGGTTGGCGACGATGATGACGGTGCCGGCGAGGGTCACGTTGGCGCCAAAGTGGACGTCGCCGCACACGGTGAGGTGGTCGAGCTCGAGCAGGTCGGGCATGCCCTTGAAGCGCCGCTGATAGTCGGCCACCTTGTTGAACTGCTCGCCCAGCTTGATGACGGGCGTCGTGGCGAACTGGCGCGCCGGGTTGACCACCAGCGCGCCGTTGGCCAGCGCGTACAGGTTGGACTGCACGAGGAACAGGTCCGAGCAGCTCTTGACCGGCAGGAAGCGCGAGCGCGGCACGTTGATGCCGTGGGCTCGGCCAAAGTACTCCATGGCGGCGCCGGCGGCGCGCTCGAGCTGGAGCACGGGCACGCCGTTGACGGCCTTTTGGTTGGGGATGACGTCCATGGCGTCGAGCGCGCGGCTCTCGATCAGGCGCTTGATGGCGTCGAGCCGCACCCATAGGTTGTTGGTGTTGAAGATCTTGAACTTCTTGATCGACTTGAACTCGTCGACCTTGTCGGACGGCACCTGCGCGATCTCGAGCAGCTTGGGCCGGCCCTCGTACTCGATCAGCGTGCCGCCCTTGACGTCGGCCCGCGTCTTGTCGGTCAACTCCATCACGTATTCCGTGCCCGAGTCCACCATGTGCTTCAAAATTTCTGTTTTTTGTTTAGTTTTTTTTTTGTGAATTAGTGATGATAATATCAATTAAAATATTATTTTATAAATATTAAATTTTTTTGTCAAAAGAGGCGACGTACGAAGGTCGACGGTGGCGCCAAGGTTGTCGGCGTTGGAGATGAAGATGTACTCCTTGCCCTCGGCCAGGAGCTTGTCGACAAGGCCCGAGTTGACGAGCGCCGGGAAGACGTCGCCGTGGCCCGGCGGATACCACTCGTCCGGGCGGCCGTTGATGTCCTCCGGCAGCGGCAGGAGGCTGTCCTTGTACACGCGCGGGTAGCGGCTCTGGTTGAAGCTCTCGATCTTCACGTCGGTGCCGGCGTACTTGCGCAGGATGGTCTTGGTCATCGAGTGCGTGTTGAACGAGTTCATGAGCACCAGCGGCACATTGGCTTCATATTCCTTGTTCAAGGTTCCACCACTAAGGGAGGAGAAGGTCAGCTTTGGTGCATCCCCTCGTTATGCAAGACGGTGAGCAAGACGGACCTCATAGAGCTCCTCGTCGGGTCTGAGGCTGACCTGGATGTGAGACCAGGCCAGTGGCTGTCGGCCCACGTTGGTGATGTTAAGCTCGTAGGTGCGGTAGATAAATTCAGAGTCGAACCAGAGGCCACCCGCGCTCTCGGAACGGGCCAGTTGCTCCACCTTGACGACACACTTGTCGTTGCGCGAGGGCTGCTGAGTTGAGGATGAAGGGACAGGGGAAGCAGCAGGGCTTGGCTTGGTGTTGAAGAGGGAGAGCCATGGGCCGGCGTAGAAAGGCAGTGCAGAGGCGGAGTGGTCGGACTGCGTGGACACGCAGGACACCGAAGACAGAGAAACGCTGGCGGGGGCCATGCCACGAACGACGTACTCAAAGCCATGAGATTGGCTGGCCTTGAGACCACCCTTGACCGCGCGCCACTTGGGAAGGCGGTAGAAGGCGGCGGATGACGAGGCCGACCCTGGACTGAGAGGATCAGCACTTTCCATGCCGCGGACTTGCGTCAAAGGATGATTCGGCGACGGCGGAGACAGCGACAGGCGAACGGAAGAGACCTCCATGTTGGATGAACTGGGCACGGTCAGGTCCACCCGCCACAGCGAATGAAATTGGCCGTCCTCCACGAAGGAGTTGATCATGGTCTGTCTGACGTCGAGGGGGCAAGGCTCTGTAGAGCAAAGCATGCTTGTTAACGAGAGAAAGTTGAGGATGGGTATGAAGCCTCCAACGTACGTGCAGAGCAGGCCACAATACAAAGCGTGATAAAGGCGCCGACGCAGAGAATGTAGGACTGCATGCTGGCCCGCGTGGGAAGGTGAGAAAAGGCTAAAGAAGGGCTGCACAGGCACTGGGTCTTGTCTTCTGTTCTGATGATAAAGGCGATCGGCTGGACGGCTTTTAAATGGTGCTGCCACCGTCTACGCCAGCGATCTACGCCCTCCTGAACTGGTGGAAATTTCGAAGTGGCGCCCTCGCAACACACGAACGCCAACAGCCAGACCACAAAAGCCTGTTTCTTCTGGCATTTCAAGAATCCTCCTTCTACTCGTTAGTGCAATCCGCAAATGCCTCATGTGCACAACCTGTCAGTCGGCAAGACAAACGTCTCAGAGGCCTTGTCAAAGGCTTACAGGCGGGGCAGCCGCCCAGTGTATAATCCAAGCTTTTTTCCCTTCCTCCACTCTGCCCAGGCCTTCGGCCACCGGTTCGACACCCCGCACTGGCCGTTCACGCCCAAATAGTCTTGTACTTGCGGATGGCGCCGTCCCCGCAGGCCGCAAACGCGTAGTCGTTCAGCACCACGAGGGCGTTGATCGGGTCGCAGTCCGAGCCGGTGAGATCGCGGCACACGACCTTGCTGTCCACGCTCCACTCGAAGCAGAGGCCATCAGCGGTGCCCACCCACAGGGTTCGTTCTTGCGGCACATGTGGCCGCTCGACTGCCGGCGCGGCCGCTGTGGCATCTGCAGTGGCCGCGGCCGAGTCCATCGTGAGTGGCACCTCGGTCGACGACAAGGCCGGCGTCCAGGCGTCCCGCCGGACGGCCAGACTCAGCACCGGTCCATGTGACCTGCAAAATTTCTGGTGAGATTGACTTTACAAGGAGGGGATGCTTGATGGGGAGGAAGTAACACACCTCTTGACCGTCTCGAGCAGAGTTGGTGCACGCATGTCCCACCGGAAGAGAGTGCCCTCGTGACCACCAGCCCATACGTCGTCGCCATCAACGAGGCAGCAGTTGAGTGCCTCGGTCGCCTTCCACTGCGCACGAAGGTGGAATCAGGTAAACTCTGAAGTTGTATGGTGTTGAGAGGACCGGCACTTCAAACCTGGAAGAGCCTATGCTTCGAGCGCACGTCCCAGCCCTCCACATTGCCATCCTCCTTGGCCAGCAAAAGCATCATGGGCGTGTCCGCGTCCGGTTCTGAAGTCAAACAAAGTTAAAATAACGGTCAATAGTCATCCTGACGATCCAAAACATTCATGCCGCAAGAAGATAGAAGGCACGTACGGCTTCCGCTTGAGCACCAGGTGGGACGCGAGCCTGCCACCAGCTGACATGCGTTCACACTGTTGCCCACCGCCACATCGCCAAACCGAGTGGTGGGACGCTGCGTGGGCACGTCCCACAGCAGAGCTGTTCCGTCTCTCGACGTCGCTGTGCATGCACGAGACGTGATCAATTGATGAGCTTCGAGTAGCTTTGACTGTAAGCGGCGGTTGGAATCGCACAGATAAGGTTACGGCCGCGTTCGATCATGACGGCGTTTGTGACCGCGCCTGAGTGTCCGGCAAGCGTGGCTGCGCACTGTCCCGTCATGGCGTCCCAAATCTGGAGCATGACAAACGCATCGAGAATCAGCTAGGCGAGCACGGCAGGCGAGCACCACATGACAATGTGGAGAAATATTGAAGCTGCGGCACCTTCAGACGGAGGTCCTGCGCGCCCGTGAGGACCACTTTGCCCGAGGGGAACCACTTGACCAGGTTGATCTCTCCGACGTGTCCTTGCAGGTCGCGCTGCAGTCTCGAGCGTCAGGCACCAATTTGGCGAATTCAATGATGGTCGGTGCGCAGGTGTACATACCCGCAGGAGACCATCTTTGGTGTGCCAAATGCGTACGGTGCTGTCGCTACCACCAGACAGGCCCAGCTCGCCCCCGGGTGACACGTCCATCGAGAGTACTGTATGTGCAGCCCGTTGTGTCAGGGAGGTCGATTGGTCGAAGGAAGCAAGTGAGCGATTGCATACCGTGCTGATGCGGGTGTATTTGTTTCCACGTAGAAGAGGGTGCTTGCAGCACGCCCTTGGCCTCGGCATCACTCACAGGAGCGAGGGTAAGCTGCCGCTTCTGCACCGAGAGGAGCTGGTCAGCAGTGCACAAAGTAGGTGCATTGGACCATACCCTCCACTCAATTGAAGCTGTTAGTTGTGCACAGTCGAGCTTGAACGTGGTTCCTTGCTTTGCCACCTTCACGTCATCATAGAGCGCCTTCTCCTGCACTGCAGCGAGGTTTAATGCATGTGCACGTGATTGTCTTGGCGGAACTGGCGGACCTGAAGGGCGATAGGAGACCCAAAAGGAACCCGGTTCCTTCTCTTGGCACACTTCATCCCAATCTGCTTGTGCCAGATGGCTTGGTGGCGTGTAGTTCTGCTTTTCCTGCTGCATCTTCTCCACTTCCATCTTGATCAGTTGACGCTTATATGTTTTCCCGCTCCTTGCGTGCAGAGGTCCACAGGAGTCAGCTGCTGGCCGCTTCGTTGTAGCAAGATGCACGCCAGCGAAGCACTACATGGAAGAACAGGAGAAAAGCACGCCAGACAAAGGAAAAACAAAATAAAATAAAAATATCCTTTCTCTCGCCAACAAGATGGAGGGAGAAGAGGCGGAACGGAAGAGGCGGGAAGACGAAGTGTTTCGGCAGGAGTTGCACTTCTCCCAACGTGAAAAGGAGGCGCGCAAGGAGCAGGCACGCATTGCTTGCGCTCCACAGGAAGCGGCACTCTTGGAATGCTATCAGACGAAGTGGTTTCCGTTTGTGAGGTGCACCGAAGAGAATGAAGCGTTTTGGGCGTGCTTCAAAGAAAAGCGTGTACGTCTCTGCCCCTTCACACTACTCCACCCGAGCACCACTCTCCTACTCCGGCGGTAATCATTGAGCACTGGTGGTGTCCTTCTCAGGGCTTCTTGCGGACGAAAATGGAAGGGTGGATGGCGCAGCAAAGGGACCAACAGAGGCAAGCAGCAGAGCACGCTGCTGACTCGCGAGATCAACAGCGACCGCAATAAACACTTATCTTTATATTTATATTTATTTTAACCTAAAAAGTCATGGAGGCAGCAACGAAGGAGCTGCAGTTGGGGTGGCCCAGGGGGCTGGTCCTGCTGGAAGACTTCATCACGCCAGAGGAAGAGGCGACTATGATCAGTGTGTTAGATGCACAGCCATGGCTCAATGAAATCCGGCGACGTACCCAGCAGTACGGCCACCACTATGTATACCGCAAGCAGGGGGTCGTGCACGACGCACCCGTACCGCCACTTCCTCCATGGCTTGACTTCCTCCTTGAGCGCTTTCGGCTGAACGACCGAGTGCCTCTTGAGGCCGACCAGCTCATCGTGAACGAGGTGCACACAACATCTTCTTTTCTATCTTTCATTTCCTACTTTCCCTCTCAGGCACACGTCATCCTGCGCAGTACAACCCGGGAGAGGAAATCAAGCCGCATGTGGACTCAACCGTTGACTGGGAGGGCTGTGTGGTATCGCTCTCCCTGTTGGACAGCTGGGACATGACCTTCACCCACCCGGATCATGTATACACCCTCCATCTGCCTGATGCAAGCCGGGGTGGCGCTAAGCGGCCAAAGCGTGCAGGAAACGCTGACGATCAGACTCCCCCGACGTTCCTTGCTTGTCCTGACTGATGCCGCCCGCTACGAATGGTTGCCTTGAACACCGCACCGCACACTGTCTCTCTCGCTGCATGCTGGGTGCTGACCAAGACTGCGTGGCCTGGAACAGGAAGCATGGCATTCGACCGCAGGTGGAGGACAGGTCACGCCGCATCTCCCTGACCTTCCGCAAGTACAAGTCCACGCCCGCTGGTGCCACCAACGACGCCAAGAACCTGTGATGATCTTCAGACCCAAACCGCCTTCTTGTTTGTCGTGCTCAGTTCTGTACACAAAAGGGGAAAGACAAGACAACAGGAAGATCTGATGACCCTCGCCGGTGCGGTCTCGCACCCCTCTCTTCACTTGACGAGGCTCGTGGTCATCCGGCCGGTGTGTTTGATCGTGCTCATGCTCAGGGCGACGGCCGTGTGTTGCCCGAGGTCCACCAGCAACCGCATGCTCTTCATGGGCTCCGTCGCGGTCCGCTCGAGCCAGTCGCGGTGCGCGTAGCGAAGCGAGTCGTCGGTGTGGACAGTAATCACGTCGCCGTCCTTGTCCCGGTAGCGGACGCGCACCGTTGACGAGGCCGCTTCGGCGGCCGTCAGTCCGTAGATGCGCTGCAGCTCGCGTAGGAGGTCAGCGTAGAAAAGAGGCTTGTTGGCGTCGAGCACGATCAATGAGACGTCGGCTTCCAGCGGCCACCGTCCCTCGTCTTCCCCCTGGCTTTTACCAGCTTCTTCCTCTGGCTCCTCTTGGTCGCCTCGTAGGCGATCGCTGCTCGGGCTGCAGGGCGGCTGCACAACGCACTTAATGGCGAGGGCGCCGAAGAGCGAGATATAGGCACGTGAGAGGGAGGTCTCCTGCCAGGCGCGCTCCTTGTTCGTTCGTCGGGCACTGCCCGGACACAACGTGCGGCCAGACAGCGACGCCCGACGCGGCAACTCCTTCGTGCGGCTGATCGAGGTGCTTCGGATGACCTCAACGGGGCCCCACTTGAAGCCGGACGCACCCAAGAGACCTTGCTCGACTACCCCTTGTGCTGAGGGTGAACCAAAAACCTCCGAGATGATTGCGGCGCCAGGCAGCAGCATCGGCGTAGTTTGAGTGTACGTAGTGGTGATGGAGATGGTCGGCCGAGAGGAGGCCACGATGGACGCTCGCCGAGGAGACCGTCTCGGGAGCGGTGAATTGGGGGTGGAGAGGGACATAGAGCGGGTAGGGGAAAGCATGGGCGGAAGGTGAAGGCTATCGGACGAAGACATGGCGCCGAGCTCGTCCTCGCCATCCCTGTCGTGATGGTCCTTCCCCGCTTCTACGGCAGGCTGCTCCCCCCGAGACAGTTCGCGACGGAGTTGTAGCAGAGCCAGACGAAGTCGTCTTTGGTCCGGTGGCTCGATCATGTTGAGTGCGGCACAGAGTCGGGAGAGGCCTTCCTCCTTGGACGAGAGGGCCGCAAAAGAGATGGAGGTCGTTGAAGTGGCCAGGGCCGGCACCAAAGGAAGTTCCTCCGCTGCCGTGACCAGGGCCTGGCCCTTCAATTTTGCCTTCTTGGCGACCACAACATACTGGTCGAGGTCGTGCTGCTTCAAGAACTTAAGCACCTCTTTTGTTTGCCACTCGCGGGCTGGCTTGGGCGCCTTGCTCCTCCACACTCGAAAGCTCATCAGCAGAGGCGCGATGTTGCGCGGGAAGTGGAAACGTTCGTGTGTTGGCAAGCAGCACACAGTTATATACCGCGTTCAGTTGACGTGGCTAAGTTACCGCGTTTGAACGATCGTGGAGTTGATATATCGGGACAACCACCTGCTTCAGGCGAACACGTGGTAGATCGTTTCCAACTCTCGACGTCAAATTCAGGTCTTCCTAAAAGGACCTGGGCCTCTGCTGCGGATTGAGAACCCCGTAACCACCTCCATCTCCGCTGAGCTCGCACCAATGCAACTCGAGAAAAGGTTGAGAGTTGCAAGCCCATTCTCAGCTTCTCTGTACGGAAGAGAACAATTTGGATAAACGCTCCAACGCGTTGCGACTGACGGAACATGAACTGGAGACCGTTCTAACAAAGGAAAGAAAAAGAACACTGTGGCCAACTGCAAGAAGCAACAAGTTTGTACGACCCGAGAATCCAGAGACAAGACGACGCAAGAGCAGAAAAGAAAAAGAGGATACGACACGGTGGATTCCCGGGTGGTCGCCCACCCCAGTACTAACACCGCCTGGCGCAGCTTAACTTCGCTGTTCGGATGGGAAGCGGTGCTTTCTGCGCAGTATGGCCGTATCCATCGGCCCCTTTTTCGCGTATCCATGAGAACCAGGGTCTCACGGGCTCTTGGCCCCAGTTCGGTCCGACGTAGAGAAATAAAAGAGAAATCAACAATGAAAAGAACAGAGGCAGTTCGTCCTTTCGTGTGTCGTGGATTCGTGGTGCACCATGACCGCTGCGGACTAAAGGTGGGCACTGACACCATTTTCTTCGCCGCCCATGTCGCCCGATCACACGTGCGCCGATTTGCCACCTTCAACTTGCCCCCCCCCCTCTCAAACTCCCCACGAACTGAACCTTGTGGACAGTGGGTTTCGTCTCGCTCGCCACGGACCGCACTAGACATTGGACCTGGGACAGGCTTGCTTTCCCTCATCTTGGCGCACCGCTTGCCGTCGGTGAGGCCTCCCTCTCTTCTTGGCATGCTTGGCCCTGGCAGCTCACTTGTGCACGCAGCTCGAGGAAGTGCACGGCGTGGAGATCGATGCCGACGCGTACGAGCAGACCAAGCTCAACTACGACCTCTCCCCGTGGCGCAACAAGCTGCATGCCTTCCATGCGCCCTTTCAGGACTTTGTTGAAGTCAGGAACGCATCGCCACCCGAGACGCCCAAGTCCGACACAACGGCGTCCACGAGCATCAACGCGACACGCCATTGTGGGCTGCCAAGCTACGACCTTATCATCTGCAACCCGCCTTATCATCCGCGGCCGCCTCGATACCCGCATACAGAGCCCACGTCGCGGTGCGTGCACCATCTTCTCATCGATCGATGAGGCCCTTTGGAGCGAGTTGGGACCTGACCCTCAGGGGGGAAATGGGGGCGATTGCAGAGCACATGCCCGCTTTAGCGACTACCTGAGCTCAACTGACTTGTTGTCCGGAGTGAGTCGATGTCTCCACCAGGTGAGTGGCCCTCTTTCCTCTTCTTTATCGATGAAAGACACCTCTTAAGGTCAAGCGTTTCACGCTGGGGCGGGAGACTTCAGGATGGCGGCCAGTTCTGGCTGTTCTACCCCTACATCCTGGCTGATCAAATCACCCTCGAGGCCACCCAGCACGATCTCTCGCTCAGGTCTGGTTATACTACTAGCACCAGATGTGGATGGAATGCTGATCGCAGCGTTCGTTGGCGCATTTCTCACACTCGTGAGCCACGTCACTCCTCGCACAGGCACCGCTGCGACATCTGCTTCAGGCGGGGCAAGCACTGGCAACGGTCGATCCTTATGTTTGAGCGGACCCAGAAGAAGGACCTCGAACGAACAAATGGTCGCGTGGAGAGGGTACAAGCCACGTTGCGCGAGGAGAACAGCAGTTTCACAGACGAGTTTGTGGAGGCGACAAAGGACATCTACCTCGAAACCTTGCGCTCCGACAGGAACAGATACAACGCCTCACCGCCAGACGTTGAGTAGCAAGAAAAGGCGAAGGACGGCCAATAAAGAGACCAAGACAAGAGAACCACGATGAGGCACCGTTTTTACCTACCATGGGATCGGGCGTGAAGCGGCCAGAGGAAGCCACTTGAACGTGCTCCAGTGGGCGTGCGCCATTGGCTGCCCGTGGGAGAGGACGGACCAGAGGACGGGCTATGAAGCAGCCAAGGCGTACAATCCTGAGCGATGGTGAACCTGGTTGTTGGCTGATCAAGCGTGTGCACCAGCCATCAAATACATACGACGATCGGCTGTCGCTTCTTCACGGCATCGT
Source organism: Acanthamoeba lenticulata (assembly GCA_002179805.1). Classification (NCBI taxonomy): domain Eukaryota; phylum Discosea; order Longamoebia; family Acanthamoebidae; genus Acanthamoeba; species Acanthamoeba lenticulata. Next base: position 3,748 of record NAVB01000405.1, on the reverse strand, counting down.
TGCTTCTTGCTGTTTGAGCACTGCTTCAAGGGCTCGCTTGATGTCGGCCCGCGTGATGGTGCCTGTGTCCGCGCCAAGTCGCTGGGTCATGCCTCCCGCCGGCAGCTGGCCCAGAGCCTCCGCGGCTAGATCAGCACTCACAGCGCACACGAACACACCACAATCTGCTTGGTCGAATTTGAAGTGAGCGTCATTAGCAGTCATCAGCATCATCTAGCCTCAGCTTCATCAACCAACCTGAGCTGTTGCGCTGCTGAGGCGTGCGTGCGGCTTCCACGACTGGTTCGCCCTTCTCGCCCATCACGGCATGCACCTGAGCGGCCAAGCGCATGAGCGAGGCGTAAGTCCATCGCCATGCGATCCGTTGTCGTATGAAGGTGGAGATGGGCACCATCTTGGCCGTGCGCTTGGCGGCCGCCGCGACTGAGCTGTGCGTGCCGTAGGAGTCGTAGTGTCGGAACTTGCCGTCGGCTCGTGTCCACACCAAGAGCGTCCTGCACGAGGCCCTCGCTCAGCGCGTTGACTGCCAAAGAAAAGAGGGAAGAAGTGGTACCAGTGCGTGCCGCCAGCGTGGGTAACGCTGGCGTTGTCGTTGATGGGCATGAAGATGACGCTTCGCTTCTCCAGCTCGAGGGGCGCCATCACCTCTTGCACTTCGGCCACGTCTGCCAGGTGTTTGCCGCCTCTCAGGACGGAAGCTCGATTGTGTTTGAGAGTAGAGGGAGGGGGTGAAGTACCAGAAGAAAAGTTGATCATAAACATGGCTGAGGGGTCAATGAAGAGGAGCTCCTGCTGGTCCTTAAATCGCTCCTTGGCCAAGTATCTGTGCACGTTGCGACACTACGTTAAAACGACACTGGCAAGTCATGAAAGAGGGAAGGATGCAGGTAGTTACTACTCAAACCAGAAGGAAATGATGGAGTCATTCAGCCACTGCCCCGGCCTGAGCAGTGTCACATCCGACTCGTACAGGGTCGTGTCCCCATACGTGATGACCACCTCGTCTTCTGCCATGCTTGGCGAAAGCAGGAAATCGTTTTCGGCTGTATTTCCTGCCAGTTGTGCTGATCGACTCCGCTACGCCGTACTTGTGTTGCAAACTCGACCGGAGCATCTGCCAGCCATGCCTAAGCAGTGGCGGATTGGCGCTACCAAAACCCTTTCCACGGGAGTGAAGGGCAAGGGCAAGAAGGGAAAGGCCAAGGATGATTTTGACGATTTCGATGATTTCGACGATGATGGTGGTGCCGCGCAGCCATTTTCCCAGCTGAATTGGCGCACAGTTCCTATCGATAGCGCCATCCGAGGTGAGGCTGGATTGGTGGGCTTTGAAGAACTGGACAGTTCGGAAATCGCTCATCTCCTCCCCAACAAGCCTGCTCCTCCTGCTGCCGCTTCGCCCAAGCAAACGCCCAAGAACAAACGCAAGAGAGGCAGCAAGGACGCCAGCACCAAGGTACACCAAGTCGCATTTAATTCACGATTGTACATTCCAACCCTAAAATCTGAGTTGTGCTCATAATCTTGATTGCAAACACGGAGCAGGAGCCAAATGAAGAGAAGGCTGCGCCTCCCAAGAAAATGCAGAAGCGGACCAAGACTGCCAAGCAGAGTACCCCGAGGCAAGCCCCACCAGCGCCGGAGCAGCAGGAGGCCAAGTCTGCTGTGGCGAAGGAGACGACGGCTTCAGAGGATGGCAAGGAGACGAAGCAGGCCAAACGCGCCCGCAAGCGGCGGGAGAAAGCCGCTGCCAAGCGCGCCGCCCAGCAGGCGCAGTCACCGCAAAGCAAGAAGCGCAAGCAGCCACCAGCACAGCAAGACGACGACCAAACCACGGAGAAGCCGGAAAAGAACAAGAAGAGCAAGAAGGCTGGCGCCGACAAGAAGCGCGCCAAGCCTGTGGCGGATACCAAGGACCAGGAGAGCAGCACCAGCGCAGATGCCACCGATGATGCAGCCACGCCCACGCCCACGCCCACGCCCACAACCACTGCCACGGCCACCTTGACGCCAGGCGGCAAGACGCAACCGGACATTGTGCCGGCCATCGTCCCGACGACCAACGTGGAGGACTGGAAGCGCAAGTGGGGACGCCTCAAGTCGTGGCAGCCTTATCGCCTGCACCCGAACCTCATGGAGGCCATCAAGGAGTATGGGCTCTTCTCGCCCACGCCCATTCAAGAGCGCGCCCTCACGGCCGCCCTGCTTGAGGACAAGGACGTTGTCGGTGTCGCTGAAACCGTGCGCTCTCTTCTCTCTTTCTTTCTCTCTCGCTCGCTCGCGTTTGTCCACATGTGGACTTCATTGAAGCATCATGATGACCCACATACGGCTTGCAGGGTTCGGGCAAGACGCTGGCCTACGGTCTGCCCATCTTGCACAAGATTGCCCGTAAGCGCGAGCAGGAGGCTCGTGCCCCGCCGGACGGCCCCGAGCCCGACCGCCGGCTGAAGGCGCTGATTCTGGCCCCTACGCGCGAGCTCGCCGTGCAGGTCTCTGACCAGCTCAAGCTCATCGCCAAGCACACGTCACTACGCGTGGTGCCCGTCATCGGCGGTCTTGCGCCGCAGAAGCAGATCCGGCTTCTGTCCAAGAAGCCCGAGGTCGTCGTCGCCACGCCGGGTCGCCTGTGGGAGCTCATCAACGAAGTGCGTACCTGTCATTCCTTTGCCAGTGCCTGGCTAACCACATGCGCGGGTCTCTAGGGTAACCCCTTCCTGAGCGATCTCACGGGTCTCGAGTTCCTCGTGATCGACGAGGCCGACCGGATGGTGGAGACCGGCCATTTCCGGGAGCTCAAGTCCATCCTCACGCTCGTTCAGCATCCGGCCAGCCGCGAGCTCATTGCCCTGCCCGCCACGGCTGCCCTCGGCCGCGTGCTGCCGCCCACCGAGGCCGAAATCCAGAACGGCGAAGACGACTCTCAGGCGCCCAATCCTGACGCCGACGTCGAAGACGACGATAACAAGGAGCAGGACGCTGATGACGATGACGACAATGTGAAGGAAGAAGAGGATGGCGATGTGAAAGAGGAAGAGGACGGCGAAGTGCAACACGATGGAGAACAGAATGGAGAGGACGACGAAGAGGACCAAGAAGAGGCCGAGGATCATGAAGGCGGTGAAGAAGGTGGTGAGAATGACGATCAAGAGGAGGAGGAAGGTGAAGACGAAGATGCCGAGGAAGACGTGCTCGGGCCAAAGACGGTAGTCGAGCCCGTGCCGGGCGAGCCCGAGAAGGAGTTCAAACGCCAGACGTTCATCTTCTCGGCCACCCTCACCCTGGCGCCGCAAGGCCGCACCAAGCTCGGGCCCAAGCCCAGCACCAGCAGGCTCCGGGCCAACAGCAACGCCCTCGGTACGTAGAGCTTGCCTTGTGGGCGAGCTGCGACACGGTCAGGCCGGAGGATTCTCACGTGGCTTGCGGCTGATCGATGGTTATCTGTGGCGTGCAGCCCAAGTGTCGAAGCTGGTGGGATTCGAACGCCAGCGCAAGGTGATCGATCTGACCACCAAGAAGGTGGTAGTCTCCACGCTCGAGGAGGCCGTCATCCAGTGCCTGAACGAGGAGAAGGACTACTACATGTACTACTTCTCGCAGCAGCACAAGGGCAGGACGCTCGTGTTTTGCAATTCGATTTCATGCATCCGCCGCCTGTTGCCGCTCCTTAGCATCCTGGGGGTGGCGGCTTGGGGCCTCCACGCCTCTATGCAGCAGCGCCAGCGCCTGAAGAACCTCGAACGGTGCG
>NAVB01000404.1:0-26703 GCA_002179805.1 Acanthamoeba lenticulata | reverse complement strand
TCCACGAGCCAACAACACACGCGCGCGTGTGCGTGTGCGGTGCGTGCGGCGTGTGTTCAGTTTCGCTGCGCCGCACACGGACCCAGAGGGGCTCGAGGCCTCGGCTTCGACGTCGGGCTGACCGACTACAAGCACTTCCTCGCGACCAACGCCGCCGGCCCGACCCGCGTGGCCGAGCTCAAGGCGGCCGCCGTCGAGGCCGGACACGACCCGCACGCCTTCTTGGCCAACCCCATCGGTTCCTCTTCTTCTTCATCCTCTTCCTCTTCTTCCTCTTCATCGTCTTTCTGATCAATTGTTGCGGGGACAGGGATCGATGTGGTGTGCCGCACGGCCGACGGCTACCTCCTCTTCCTCAAGCGCTCGGCGCAGGTCTGCGAGGCCTCTGGGGCGTGGGCCACGATCGGCGGCCACCCGGAGCCGCACATGCTGCTGGCCAGCACCGGCGCCGCGGCCGACGTCGCTCGGCCGACGGCCGCGCAGGTCTTTGCGGGCCACCGCCAGTGGCTTGACGCAAAGAACAAGAAGGAAGAAGAAGAAGAAGAGGGGGAGCTGGTGGTACGGGAGCTGTTCGACGCCGTCCAGCGCGAGGTCGAGGAGGAACTGCTGGGCGTGGGCGGCGCGGGGCCCGAGGCCGTGTCTCCGGCCGGGCCGCGGCTGCTGGGCACCTTCCAGGCGGGCTGGGTCGAGGGCAAGGTCGACGTTGTGTTCGGGCTCGACCTGCAGCTTGACTTGGCCCGCGTGGCCGCCGTCTACGCTGAGGGCCGACACGAGGACGCCTTCGAGCACACGGCCCTCGAGGGCCTCACCCTGCCTCAGGTGCATGCCTGGCTCGACCAAGTGGACGACGAAATGCAGCACCAAGAGGGACATGAAGCGAAGGGGGAGAACGACAAGGCAGCTGAACGACGCAAGATGTCGCCCTACACGAGGGCTACGCTCGACGTCTACCTCCGCGCCACTGCCTGAGCTGAAAATCCTAAAAATGAAATAAAATGATTTCATGTTTTTTGTATTTTTGTGTTTTTTTTTTCAAATAACAACAAAGAGTTTGGCAGCAGCGTTTTCGCGCCATTAGATCAAGATGAAGCGCTACAGGGACGGTTCATGGTATGATGGGTGATTTATGTACATGAGGCGGACGAACGACAGATAAGAAGAGGGGACTATCCCCGAGGGGGCATACTGCCCCCGAGCATGGCCCGACGCTGTCGCTCCTCGTGCAGCTGGCGTAGCAGATGGTTGGGCTGCAGGTAAGTCTCGTTCACCAGTTGCTCTTGTGAGCCCGAGCCCAGCTGTCCAGGTGGCAGGCCGCTGGCCGAAGAAGAAAGTGGCGGCACGAGGGCAGCTTGTTGGTATTGAACTGGCAGAGATGCTGCGGAGTGGAGCGATCGTTGCTCTAACGATGCGAACGTGTGAGGAGGATTGGCGGTCGACAGGTGGGGCGAGGGCCCGAGTTGGTGCAGAGGAGGATGAAACGCAGATTGTTGATGTCGCGGTGCTCGCAGTCGGTGGGGGTTCTGGCTCTCACCGGGCTGCGTTTCGTCGTGAAAAGGCCGCTTGGAACTTCGCGTATCCATCAAGTCCTTGGTTTCTTCTTCATCGCAGTCCATCAACTTGCGTTTTCTACGTGGTGAACAAACATCAGCAAAATCGTGTATATTTGTGAATCAATCCTTGATTTGATGCGCACCTTGAAGATCGCCCCATGGTCTGACTGCCGTCCATGCCTTCTTCAACACGTGTTGTGCCTCCTCCGCTTCGTTGGGCCACTCGTGATCCCTCCCGCAAAACTTGAGTTTTGTTGTACAAACAGATTTCTTCTCTTTCTACGCAGTTTCCGGTTTCAACAAAAGAAGAACCCGTGTCAAGCTTGTCGACCTCCTCTTTGGCCACGCAGGCAGCCGCTGGCCTCGAGCAGCTCAGGGCTCGCGTGTAGCGCCTCGATCATTCACATGAGGCAAGGAAGGGGAGCAACAAGAACAGGAAGTGCATCATCTTTGTTGCTGCCTACGATGACAAAGTTGAAGCAGGAGGGGGCGTGCTACTGAGAGCTTCTCGCCGGGCGTTGAGGTAGTCGAGTACGAACTGAAACACACGGTCGACGTCGTCTTCACCATCGACAAACAAGTACCCGCCATGTTCTCCCCCTTGCATCTTTCTTCCGTCCCCTTCTTCATCTCGCTGCTCGCTAGTCGCTGCCGCCTGCAGGCGTCGCCTCTCGTCGTCGAGGCTCAGCGGATGGGCGTTCCAGCGCAGGTAAGAGGGCCAGATGACACGCTCAAAGTAGTCCTCCGACGTGCCCGGATCGCGGCTGAAGCGGCGATTGCGGCAGGTGTCCTTAGACACGTTGATGAAGATGCGCACATCGTACAGCGGCAGATGGCGCTCGTCGCAAAAGAGTAAGAACCCGTCGACGAAGATGAATGGACTGGACGCGACGTCTTGAGCGCACTGCTCGCTACGGCGCTGGGTGTCGCGCAGATAGGCCACGAACTCGTCGTAGCGCAGCGCTTCAGGGCACTCGCCATGAACGTAGCCCTCCTCGCGCGGTAGCTCGTTGTAGCTCTACAAAGTTGGCGACTGGCGTCAGGCCTCACAAGAAGACAAAAACATGAAGAGAAACGACGATGAAGAGGAGTCCACCTTCCAGAAGTTGTCGAAACGAATGTAGGACGGCACATTGAAGTGACGTGCGAGCCGCTTCACCTGAACAAAGTCTAGGAGTGAGGAGCACACACTCGACATCAAAGACGACGAAGAGGACCAAAGTGGTGGTGGCCTAGGGAAGCTCAACGTACGAGAGTGCTCTTGCCCGAGGACGTGGCCCCGCAGATGCCGACCGTGAGCACTCGCTTGTTGCCTGGTGTCATGGCAGCCTCTTGTGGTGATGGCAACGTCGTGACGAGGCTTTCGAGACTGCTTTGGCCTGGCTTGACGCCCGACGAGGCCTATGTCCACACATCAGGAGGTAAGAGAGCACGTGTGCAGCATGCATGGGACAGATGAAGGAAGGTGGACGACGAACCAGATAGTCCTCGAGGTAGACAATGATGTCGGCGTGACCAAAGCGGCGGGCTACATCAAGGGCGTGCAGTTCGCCAACGCGAAGTGCCGCTCCGTACTGTACGAGACACCGCGTACAGCGCAAGTGCCCTGCTTGAACCGCGCACTACACAGCAATAGCGACGCCAAGCTCTAAGATGCAGCCGGAACCAGCCAAGTGGCACGAGGAACGTACAAAGAGAGGAGGAAAGCCGTGTGCGTTGGGCTCATCCAGATGGGCGTCCCGCCGCAGGAGAGCGTCGCACCAGAAGGTGTAGCCACGTCTTGCCGCGTAGTGCAGAATTGAATCGCCCACTTGGTCCGCGGAGTCAGAGCTTGTAATACGGGCGGACATGAGGCGTTCTCGTTTCTCGTCAAAGGCGAGAAGGTGCAACAAGAAGGGAAGGGTAGCAATCTCCTCATCTTGCGTTGAATTCTTCGCTTTTTCAATTTCTGCGTTATGCTCCAGGAAGCGAACGTGAAGCTGCGCCTCATCTTCAAGCAACGCAGCCAGCAGATCGCGAAAGAAGGACATCACTGTTATGCTCTTGCGTTGGTCACATGACGCGTTTGGAGAGGGTCGAGGCAAAAAAGGACTCGCCGACGGTGGGGCTCGAACCCACGGCCACCAGGTTAAAAGCCTGGCGCTCTACCGACTGAGCTACGTCGGCCCTTGCTGTCCGAAGCGGGATTGAACAAACATGACGTACACATACGACAAACACTGCGCAAAAACATAGTTCCTCTTGTGGTCACGGCAGGTGGCTTTCATGATGCAGCGAGTGGGTGCGGTAGGTGGACAAGCTAGTAACGCACTGTCGCACACTGCTGAGGTGCGACAGCTCTACCGTAAAGCCCTGCTAACGATCCGGCGCTTGGACGACCGCGCTGCACGCACGTACTACTATCAATATGCACGCACGGTGCGTGGCCTCAACTTCTCCAGCTGCTTCTCTTAGTCTTCTTGTGCAGTGATCCTCACCTCTTGTTCACAGCATTTCACGCAGCACAAAGAGGAAGATGACGAGGAACGAGTACAGGAAATTCTAGAACGGGGCAAGAAAGATCTCAAGTGGCTGGAGGCCAAGGTCCGCGTTGCCCACGAGGGAGTGAACTTTCTGTCTTTCTCACTGGCTTGGGAGTGCAGTATGGTCTTGATGAGGAAGAGCACGACGATTGATTGTGCCTGGTGCCGTACCCCCCTTCCCTTGTACAAACATGCCAAGAACAAATCGATTTTCTACTTTGCGTCCATCAATCCGTAGATGCGCGCGCCACAGAGGCGCGTGCTTGGCATTCCGTCAGCTCGCCGTGTCGCACGTTCGTCAGTCAGCTGCCGTCTGCTCGGCAGCCTCGGTCCTGTTTTCCACGATGCTTCAACAGCATTACCGAAGGGTTCTCCTCCGGCTTCGCCACGCCTCCGTCCTCCCGAGCTGACCGCGTCGCCTACATAAAGCACACATCCAGCACTCGCAACCACAACAACTTCACTACACTAAACACCAACAAGAACAACCAACTGCCATCAACATGAGCGATCCCTCTACTCATAAGAAAGACTGTAAGTTTACTGTTCTTGCAAGAGGTTCATCTCCTTGTGCTCACTGGTTGACTTTGTGTCTGGGCGTGTAGTGGCTGAGCTCCACAAGGAGCTGCAGTTGGCCGACCAGAAGGAGACGATTGACATCGCCCAGAAGGAGGTCGCGCACGCGCAGCAGAAGGCCATGTTCGACGAGGTGCCCCAGCACTCCAAGCACGAGAACTGGAAGGGCCGCCACGTCATCCGGCACACGGACTACAACCACCAGCAGCAGCCTGGCGGCAACATGAGGGGCAAATAAATAAATAACCCATAACTCACCACACGCATCGTGTGCGTGAAGAAGAAGCATTCTACAACAACACCAGTCCCACATGAACAGATATTTCTCTCTTTTTTTTTCTTTTTTTAATTATTTCTTCAATCATGTTTTTACAAGTTCCCCACATCAGCTCTTGTGGTGGGTGAGCGTGTAGGCCGCCCAGGCCAGCACGGCACCGACGGGCGGCCCCACGAAGTAGACCCACTGGTCCTCCCAGTAGCCGCACGCAATGGCGGGCCCCAAGCTGCGTGCCGGGTTCATCGACGTCCCCGTGAGGTCGCCGCCCAGCAGGATCAGCGTTGCTGGTGCGCCAACCGCACGTGTATTGTTAAAAATAAACAAATAAAAACAAAAAAGAGATAAAATGGGCCCAATACCTACGGTGCACGCCACGGCCAAAGTGGAGAAGCAGTTGCGCTCCTTGGCCTTGGAATGGAGGCCCGTGGTGAGGATCACGTAGGTCAGGGTGCCCGTCATGACAGCCTCCATGCACGTCGCCTTCCACATGCCTGCGCCACCATTTCATGACCCTATCGTCATTAGACTCGTGGCCAAGCAGCCCAGCCTCATCGTGTCGTGTGCGCACCGACGGGCGTGTGCCAGGCGGCCTGGACGGTGGTGACAGCGCAGTTCTGGGCCTCGGTCTCGGGCAACAGCGCGAGCATGAGGTAGGAGGCCGCCGTGGCGGCCACGCATTGGACCAGCGTGTGCAGCACGAGCAGGCCCAGACAAGTGACCCCGCTGAGGAACATGACGAGGCTCACCACCGGGTTGAAGTGGGCGCCCGAGAAGGGCACAAAGGCCTCCACGATGAAGATAATCACCGCAAAGAAGGCCGCCGCGTTGACCTCCTTCGTCGACCCCGCGCGCACGCCGATGCCGCAGCCTTGACACACGCAGGAGCGTAAGTGGTTCCAGAAAAGAGAAAACGAAAGCGGAAAAAGAACGAAGGGGGGGGGGGCGAGAGGTTGTACCGACAAAGACGAGGAGGAAGGTGCCCAGAAACTCGGACCAAAGCGAGATGCCCCAGTCCTGCCACGTCTGCCGGTCGCCCACAAGCCACACGCGCATGCGCTGCTCTGCCGCGGCGCAGTCGTCTGCGGTGGTCGTGGAGGCCTCCACGTTGAAGTAGTCGTCCTCTCGGCACCGCTGGCTTGGCGGTTTATCCGTGGTGGAGTCACCATGGTGGCGGTTAGCCCGCTGGAAGCAGTGCGCCGTCGTGGTGGTTTGCGCTTCCATGTTGTGGGTTACCCCGTCGGGGTCCTCCTCCTCGGGAAGTGCGGCACTTGTTGGTCGCTGGACGGAACCCCCGGTCTCGAGCAGGTGCAGGCGCTCAAAGTGCCTCGGCCTGCGGAAGACGGCAGCCAAGCGATCCACCAAAGACATGGGCGAAGCTTCTTTTTTTGTGTGCAGTTTTGTTGTGTTGTATTTGCTGGTGTTGGTGCGTCGACTGTGCGAAGAGAGGAGAGCACCGGCATTGGTGGGGCGGAGGGAATGCAGGACGCGCCATTCGTCACTTTTGTACGGCTTCGTTTTGGTGGTGGCGTTACGTATGAGCAAGAGGTCGTCCTCCTCGACTTCCCTTTTGATTAAGATATACGAACCGGATGCATGTACCCTTCAACTTCTGTTTGATATTTTATTTTTATTATTTATTATTTGTTTTTCTTGCGACCTGTAGCTGCCGCGCCTTTGCCTCGTCCTGGGCGGCCGCCACCAGAGGACGTCGCAGAAGGAAGCGACGGAGCCGCCCAGGGCGAGGCCGACAGGTTGGTGGCCGCGACGGCCAGGCCCTCCTCGAGCGCGCCCACAGCCTGCCGCGCTCCGCGTAGCGCCGCGCTCATCTGCTCCTCGAGCTCGGCGATGCTGTGGCCCACCAACAACTTGAGCATCATCGACAAGAGGAAGAAAGTGGTTCATCACCACGCCTATGCAAGCAAGCACGCACCGCTGGCGGAGGAGGTTGCTGTGGGCGCGCTCGGCCTGGAGCTGCCGCGCGAGCTCGTTGCGCGCCTCGGCCTCTTCGACGAGCTCCCACTCGAGCTTGCGCCGCGCCCGCTTCTCCTCGTCGAGCTCTTGCAGCAGATCCTCCATCCGCCTGTAGTCTGTGCAGCAGGCGTAAGCAACATGAAGTGGTTGAAGTAGAAAAGTAGAAGAAGAAAGAAGAAGAACCATGGTCCTGGGCGGAGACAAAGAGGGGGTCGGTGCCCCGCTTGATGTGGATCATAAAGAAACCACGTTGCTGGATGAACTGGCGTAGCGTGTTGGCTTCCAGGCCAACCTCGGCCAGCGGGTGGCCAGGTGCGACGCTCAGCTGGTACTGCGGCCAGCCAGCGTGGTCAGGACCTCTTCCATCTGAAGAAATTAGTGAAGATGACGACGTACATCTGGAGGAACGTCGAAGCTGCACGTAGCGCGGAAGGCGTGCTCGACGGCAGCAGCCACCTCGCGGTCATCGGGTGAGCGCACAAGCCAGTCGCGCTCAAAGTGCACCTTGACCACCCCGTTGGCCTGTACTCCCAGCGCCCACGGCAAGGCGCCAGCTGGGGTGGCGGTGGCCATAGCGCTGGCTTCCTCCGCGCCTTCAGCAGCCCCTTGATGTGTTGCTGCTGGCTCCATACACAAATCAATTGACATCCATGCTACGACGCTCGCTTGGTCTTCCACAAATAAAACCGAGCACCGCCCCTTCGTTGAAAGCGGACTCGAAGAGAGAACGAATTATTTTGAGTACGGTAGTAGAGATAGATATGTACTGTATTTACGAATGGGGATGTTTACAAATGGAGACATTTGTACAAATGTAAACGAACGTGGAGGGTTTTTGCGCTCGATCTTGCTAGTTGGCTCGAGCGATAAGACCAGCCCATTTAGGTGGAGGCCACCTTCTGGCTCACGCACTTCTCGTTCATGAGCTTGTTCTTGTTCCTGTCGAAGGCCGCCTGGCGGCACGAGTCCATGCTCTGGCAGGCGTGATCTTCAGGCAGGCGGTGGGAACCGCAGAACTGCGACTGGCAGAAGCGGCAGTCGCCCGTGATGAGGACGACGCGCTTGGTGCACTCGCCAAAGCAGCACTTGGTCTTCTTGCCGCCGCCGCGCAGGCGAAGGACGAGGTGGAGAGTCGATTCCTTCTGGATGTTGTAGTCGGCCAGGGTACGGCCGTCCTCAAGCTGCTTGCCGGCGAAAATGAGGCGCTGCTGGTCCGGGGGAATACCCTCCTTATCCTGAATCTTCTGCTTCACGTTCTCGATGGTGTCCGACGACTCGACCTCGAGAGTAATAGTCTTACCCGTCAAGGTCTTGACGAAGATCTGCATACCACCGCGCAGGCGGAGGACGAGGTGAAGAGTTGACTCCTTCTGGATGTTGTAGTCAGCGAGGGTACGGCCGTCCTCGAGCTGCTTGCCGGCGAAGATGAGACGCTGCTGGTCCGGGGGGATTCCCTCCTTGTCCTGGATCTTCTGCTTGACGTTCTCAATAGTGTCCGAAGACTCGACCTCGAGGGTGATGGTCTTGCCAGTAAGGGTCTTGACGAAGATTTGCATGTTGTTGGATGTTTTTTTAACTACAAGAGGTGCTGGATTGAGAAGTTGATGTGTGTACAGTGGGTGGGTAACGCTAGGTGCTGTGTGTGTGTTCTATGTGTAGCGTTGGGCGAAGATGATTGAAAAAAGGCGAACGGTCACCAGGCCCTATTTATGTGGTGTGCTTGCCGACTTTTTCTGTTGCGCGACACCCCGAATTCTCCGCCAGCGACCTACGACGTGGCGGAGCAACGCGGAATTTCCTTCCGCCGACAGTGCCCTGAGCAACAGCCAAAGGAGTTAAGGAGTTTTCAGCCAATCGAGCAAGCATCAACACTCCTGTCGCTAGGCGGAAAAGGCCTGAGGGCAGAGACAGCAAGTAAACTCTGCGAGCAACAATGGGACCTGAAGTTTGGTCAAAGGAACTGTATTGTAGGACTTTTCGACTTGCCAAAAGAAAACTAAGAAGCAGAAATAAATAATGGAGGGTTGAAGAGTCTTTAAGACGAAGCGGGCGCGCCACCCGAAGAAGCGGCATACTGCTGGGCCGTGGTGGCGGCCTGCTGGAGGATGGCGTTGTAGAACACGCGCTGCTCGCCCTGGAGCCCCTCCATGAGCTTGGCGTACACGGGCCCGTCTCGCTGCGACAGGGCTGTGATCAATGAAGAAGACGATGGTCAGCAAGTTGACCAAGATGGTGAAACAATGAGGCGATGATGCAAGAAGGGACGTGCCTTCCACGTGCTGGGCAAAGAAGATGTAGGGCTCCACGTTGTCGAGCGGGGACGTGATGATGGTGCTGTCCGCAAGCTCATCATCCTCGCCCTTGAAGGCCTCGAACGAGTACTCGCCCGCCTGCATTCGTCCCGTGTGTGTGTGTAACGATTAGAACGACAACTCGTGCGCGCGCGACGGCAAGAGGCTGATGACGTACGGCTTCGGCCAGCTGGACGAGGGACTCGGCGTCGCCGTCGACGTCCTGGTCCTCGGGCACTGTGTGGTCCTCCTCCTCGTCTTCGTCGTCATCTTCATCGTACTCGTCATCATCGTCGTCGTCATCATCCTCGCCGTCCTCGCCGTCCTCATCATCCTCACCTCCCGTCTTTGTCTCTGTTGTCCATGGCGTGAGCCATCGCACGACACGACACACGCGCACGACACACGCGCATGGCACGACACACACACGAGAACACGTACTGGTCTTTTGCATCTCGTAGAGGTGGAGGAACTTGAGGAGGAGCATGAAGAGGGAGCCCATGGCCTGCTGGACCGAGGGCGGGAGCGAGGCGAACGGGACCTCGAGCACGGCCGAGAGGCCCACGATGGACAGCTTCTTGTCCTGCAGCCGCGTGAACTTGTCGCTCAGGTCGTACCAGGCCTGGAACACGGGCCCCACCATGCTCTTGGCGTCCAGCGCCCGCAGCGCCAGCGCCGGGTTGTACCACAGCGAATTGGCCACCTGTGTGTGATCCATCCATCGACCGCCACCATCATCATCATTGTCAGCGTCAAGACCTTCTTCATCATCATCATCATCATCGTGTGGAAGAAGACGTACGACTTCAAGGCAAAGGACCTTGAGGGACCGCTTGGTGGTCTCGGGCGAGAGGAGGCGCAAGACGGCCAGCTCCACGATGCCCGGCACGTAGTCGTCGATGCGGCCCTATGATTAATGATTAATGATTAATAAGAATATGATTAATGATTAATAAGAAGAAAATCACGCTGGGCGGGCCTCCACATACGCGGCAGTTCTGGAGGACGATCTCGATGAGCTTGGCGCCCTCCCGCGAGTCGGCGTCGGCGATGCTCTTGTCTCCCATCAACTGTTCACCCAAATGAATAGTTTTAGAATGATTCTTTTTTTAAATCAAAAGAGTAATAAAAAACATGAAAAACACGAGAAGAAGACGGCAAGGGACAGCACCTTCTGATACATGGAGAGGACCATCTTGAGGTAGTCCGGGTTCGACAGGAACACATCCGTGCCTCGCGAGATGTAGTTGTCCAGCGGGACCAGAATCTCTGCACATTTTCAAAAGTATTTTGGAATTATTAAAATTTAAATGAAAAAAATTTGAACAGTTGAAAAGAAATAGAAGAAGAAAAAGGACGCGTACGGTCCATCCAGTCGGTGGCCCAGCTGGTGAAGGCCTGGTAGAGGAGCGGGAAGAGCTCCCACAGGCGCAGAGAGATGCCGCGGCCGTAGAAGGTGAGGTAGCCCATGATCTTGAGGGTCTCCTCCATGAACTCCATGGCGTCGTCCTGCAGCAGCCGCACCAGCAGCGGGAGCAGCAGCGGCTCCACCTGCTCGTACAGCTCCGGGTGCTTGGTGATGCTGCGCGGCCACAAAATAGGCAATGATTTTAGATTTTTCGAAAACACTTTAAAAAGCATTTTGAAACAATACAAACGAATGTAAAAATAAATTGAATAAAAAAGCGAACCTGTCGAGGATGGTCTCGATGGCGGTGAGGCACTCGGCAGCGGCCATGACGGCGACATCGTCTTCCTCTTCCTCGTCGCTCGTCATCACCAAGCGGAGGACCGTCTGCACCATTGATACGTCCATGAGAACGATGGGAAGAAAATAAATAAATAAACAAATGAGACGTACATCGCGGAGCCGCTGGATGAGGCCGAGGGCGTAGGGGGCAATGTCATCAGCGAAGCACTGAATCAACATCTCGAGCGACTTGACGAGATCGTCGTTCTCCAGCTCGTTCATCAACGAGAAGTACACTGCATGTGCACAAAGAAATGAGCGTGTTGCTTATAACCAAAAATAATAATAAAAATTTTAAAAGGTCGAATAAAATACTGAAAAGTGTAAAATAACTACGAAGCAAGGATAAACGTACTCTCGAGGAGGTGAGGCAGGACAGACTTGAGGGGCTCGAAGGCATGCTCGTTCTGGCACAGGAGGCGGAGCGAGATGGCGGCCTTGAGGCGCACCGGCAGGTCGCTGTCCTTGGTCAATCGGAGCACCTGCTCCAGGCCAGCCACGAACACCGCCGGGTTCGTGTACTCGACGTGGAAGCACTCGCCAAAGATCCAACAAGCCTGAAAAGCACGCAATAAATTTAGAAATTAATTCCAGAAAATGGGAAACGATCCAATAAATAGTAAATGTTAAAATAATGAGAAATATAAATTTTAAAAAAGGGAAACCAACCCGAGCGCGAAGGAAGGGGTAGACAGAGGTGAACTCGGGGACGACGTGGTTCGTGAGCATGCCCTCGAGGGACTGCTTGTACTCGGGGACGCGCTCGAGGCGCGAGACCAGGTTGCCGATGACCACGAGGGCTCCGTCCTTGCGGCGGGCGAGAGGCTCTGGGCGCGGGTTCTCGCGGCAGGCCTGGTACTCGTTGAGCACGTTGACGCAGTAGGTGATCACCATGTGGAGGTAGTCGGCCGAGCGGAGCTGCATGAGGTCGAGCAGCAGGTTCATGCCCGTGAGGCGCGGGTCCCAGAAGTCCTCCAGGAGGTCAGACTCCTTGCGGATGAGCTCCACGGGGTCCTCCTCCCACAGCTCGGCGTCGGCGTCGTTGAAGCAGAACAGCGGGAACATGATCTTGTCGAAGAAGACCGGGATGTGCGGCTTCAGGATCTGGTAGGTCGTCGCATGGCGAATCCTGTGGTTGTTGTCAAAGTTGTTGACATGAGCCAACAGGCTGCAAAAAGCCAGATGGGGTGTGTGGAAAGGCCAGACATACGCGTGGCCGATGAAGTTGAGCGCGACGGCGACGATGCTGGGCGGGATGAACTGGCCGTTGGGGATGCCCGACAGGAACTGGAGGAGCGTCTCCAGGAACTTGGGCGCGAAACCCGTGCGGAAGTTGTCGCTAAAGGTCTTGCTCTCCGCGTCGTCCGTCTTCCTCTTGAGGGCGTACCGACCCATAAACCGGTTGTAGATGTGCACGATCCACTTCTTGAGCTTCCAAGGAGGGAAGTTCTTCCTCTCGGAGATCTCCTCAGGTTGGCCCTACATAATCGAAATACAAATCAGATTTTGTAAAATCTTTCAAGCTGAAAGAAAGATGCGACGAGGGCGCACCTCAGCGGGGACCGGCCTGAGCAAGAGCTCATTGAAAATGACGAACCAGCTCTCGAGGACCTTGAGGTCGCGCAGCTGCGGCGGCATGTTGTTCTGAAAGCCCCCCCCCCCCAAAGTCAATCTCGTGTAGAGGCATTTTTGTTGTTATTGCAGCAGTTCAACTCACGTCTTTGACGTGGTCAGGGAGAGAGCTACTACGCACCTGGGTGGCGGACCAGAAGATCTTGGTGAGGAGGCGCTGGAGGACGCAGGCCTCGAGGCTGGTGTGCTTGGAGAGAGCCGCGAAGAGCTGAAGCAGCGTCGGGAAGGCCGCCTGCACGATCTGGTGCAGCGGCTCGCGAAGGCCACCCTCCGAGGGCTTGTGCTCGTACTTCTTGACGATGATGCGCAGCGTGAAGAGGGCGCCGTGGAGGCGCGGCACGTCCTGCGTGTTGAAGTAGGACAGCACGCGAGGCACCAGGTCGGTCCAGTTCTGGGGGAATTCCTTCTCCAGGACCTGCCTCAGCGACACGGCGATCTGCGACCTTCATGTCCATCATGTCGGTTGAAACATTGCTATGTGAGGAAGCTGCAGAAGGAAGTGGAGGCTTGAGCAAAGGAGAACGAACCTCACCACGGGCGGGACGTGGACGATGAGCTCGACGATGTTCTGCTTGACGAGGGTCTTTTCCTCATCTGTGAGGCGCCTCTTCTTGTTCTTGGCGTTCTGCTCAAGGCATAATCCATAAATAAGCATTTCACAATAATAAAATAAATAAAAGGGTTTTATATGAAGGTACCCAGCGGGTGTGGATGAGCGTCTTGAACTGAATGGAGGCAGCCTGACGGATGGGCAGAGGAACGTCGGTGGCGGTCATGATCTTGAGGAGACCCACGACATAGCCCGGAACGTCGAGGAACTAGAGTGGAGGAAACGAACGATGAATACTAACTAATCTTGCGGAGCAAATTTTAATTTGTGCAGATGAAAGGCGGAAACAAACACGTACAGTCTCCAATTGGGCTTCGGCAGCCTTACGGACGTCAGCCGAAGCATCAAAAGTGCCCTGCAAAGTGGCGGCGATCTGCTGGAGTTCCATTATGACTTCAAAGGATCGATCGTGGCTGCCCGGTGTCCGCTCCGCCGATGAGGGCTGATGTAGATGAAATGAAGGAAGAGGAGGAGAGCAGACAACGTCGCAACAAAGCAACGATGGATGCAAAGATCAACCAACCTTATGGCCTCCGCTGTCGTTCCGTTTTTCTTCTCCGTGGTAGCCGTCAGGTTATTGCTGGGAAATCATTTTAACAATTTTATCTATTTTTTAAAACACAAAAAGAAGACATAATGGAAGACGAGACCCCAGGGCCGCGCGAGCAGCAACACAGCGGCTGGTCGGCGCCTGACACGCTCGTACGTGCACCCAATTTTTTTCCAACATTTTTTGATTGATTTTTTGGATTTTACTTGCAAGATTACACTGCAGCCTACGCCCGCTGACGAGTGGCCGCATCACAGGACCACGAATGGCAGAGGCGGGTGAGGGATCGGGCCTGGCAGCTGACCGAGGGCGGTGGCAGTGTCGAGGGCTGGCTCCTCAACATCGTGCAGCTGCACCACAAGCGCGAGGCGCGCATACATGCACACCCGCCTGAGGAGGGCGACGAGGCGGAGCGGCGCGAGGCCAACCTGGCACAAGCCGCGCAGCGCATCGCCGCGGCCCGTGGCAAGCTGGCCAAGAGGCAGAACGTGCTTCGGCCGCTACGCGTCAACACCAACATGTCCGGCCCCGACGTCAGCCCGGCCGAGCCCGGCGCTTCCTCGTCCTCGCAACACCAGCGAACCGGTACGGCCGCCCACGTTGCTTCTTGTTGACAGCGTGGCCCCTACACCGTTCTTACACTACACATCACCACCCAAAAAACAAAAAACAAAACAAAACAAAACAAAACAAAACAAAACAAAACAAAACAAAAAAACAGCTATCGTCAAGGCCAAAATCCTGCACCTGGAGGCCGCCCTGCGTGCTCTCGAGTGCGAGCCCTTCCCCGACCTCGGCCTCTGCCTGTGCTCGTCTGACGACGTGGGCTGGGGTGGACTGCGGGGAACAGGCTCGAGGAGGAGCAGGATCAGGCGCGCGACGAGAACGACGGCGAGGCCGACGACGACGCGCGACGAAGGCTGCTGCGCCCCGAGGCCGTCGATGCCGCGACGACCGAGCTCGACCAGGCCCTCACCCTTCTCCGGCGCCAGCTGCACCAGGCCACGTCCGACCTGGCCAGGCACGTCCCGCCCCATCTCGTCTCGTCCTTGGGTCCCGTTCCTTGGGCTCACGGCCCGCGCAGGGAGCGTGAGCTGCTGGCCGAGACGCAGACGATCGGCGAGGCCTTGCGCCAGCTCCAGCAGCAGCGGCCGCTGCACGAGCCCGCCTCGCAGGAGTACTCTCTCTTTGGCCCCGCCTTGCCCCCGCTGTTGATGAGAACGAGGATGAGGACGAGGATGAAGTTGATGTTGATGATGGTGGTGGACGTGCCAGGGAGCGGGAGGAGCTGGCGCGCGAGACGGAAGCGCTTCGTGCGGCCAACGAGGCGCTGCGGACGGGCCTCCTGGCCTTTGCTGATCGCCACTACTCGCTGCCCGCTGACGCCGACGAAGCATCTTCTTCCTACGACTCCAAGGTTTGATTTTTATTTTATTTTAAATATTATTGATTAATTCCATTTTTATGATTTATTCTTTTTCATGATTTTACAGAAGGCGAGGCGTGCCCGGCTGGGTGTGGACGAAAAGCCCGCCCACGCGACGATGCGCGAAACGCTGGAGGAACTGCTCGATGCCGCCGACGCCAGCAGCCGGCAAGGCAAGTCTCGCGCCCGTCGGCATCGAGGCGGCGATGACGATGAGATGGACGAAGAACAGGATGTCACGGGTCGTCCACCAGCAGTGACCGTGCCGCTGGTGTCCGCCGAGCGCACCCTCTGGCCGCCTTACGTGGAGCTCCTCGTGCGCGCCGGCGTTGCGCAGAAGCACCCGCGAGACGCGTCGCTTCTTCACCTCCGCCACTTCACACCCTCTTAATGTTAAAATAAAAAAAGAAAAAAGAAAATACCGGAGTGGAGGGCTACATGGAATGACCACGTTCTGCTAAGCTGCATGCATGTTCAAGTGATGATGTGCTTTTATTGATGGGTTTTTTGTGTGCTGTACAAGGTTGACTTCTCATCAGAATCATGATGCATCCTGGTTAACTCGAGGGTGACCGGCCGGTCAGGCGACCTGCCCCTGGCGCTCCATCTCGGCCAGCTGGAGGAGGAGCTCGCCTGACTGGCTCAGCGGGATGTAGGTCGTCATCGCTCGGCGACCTCTCGTGGGAAAGGCCGGCAGCGGCTTCACCACGCCATAGTTAGGCGCGGCCGGGTCGGCCGGGTCGGCAGGTGCGGCGACCTCCACGGCCTCGATGTTGCTCTCGCTCAGATGGTGCGTGTGATGATGCTGGTGTTCCTCCATCTGGTCGGAGCTGCGCGTGATGGTGGAGGCCGAGCGAGGGAGGGAGGGCGGCTTCTTGGCCGGCGGATGCGGGGTCGCCCGAGCAGGCACCTTGGCCGTGTGGCCGCCCAGGGCCAGCAGCTGTTGACCCTGTTGACGGAGGAGCTGGGCGGCCGCACGCCGCTTGTCGCTCCGGCGAAGCTCCTTGGCCTCGCGCTCTGCCTCCTGTCGCCTCTCGATCGTTTCGACTCGACTTTCAATCTACAGAAGTTGCGAGTAGAGAGCAAGAAGATGTCTGTTAGTCATGGTTCAAAGGAGAAGTTTTACCTTGACGTGTAGAGCAGAGAGTGAGAAAGACAGCACACACCTGGTAGAGCTTGACCATGACGTCCTCGAGCATAGTGCCAAGCGAGGTCGAGGGTCCAGCAGGCTCAGGGGCAGTCAGGGTCGCCTCTGCAACACGTTCCGCGAGTACGTCAAGTCTCTTCTCGAGCCGCGCCAGCACAGCCATCACAGCACTTGTAACTGGGTTGTTGTCGTTGGAATCATGCAAGTCCATTGTGTTTGTTTCTCTGCTCCTTTATGTTTGCTCTCTTTGTTGAAGAGAACGGCAAGGGTTGCTCTGGCGCTGGCTAATGAAGAGATGAAGGAATGGCAAACATTACAATTTTAACGCAGACAAAAATGTCAGGAATTGGCGCTCTTGGTCCTCGCCCCATTGAGAAGGCGCCAAACTGCTCATTCATAGCGCTCTTGCTCGATGCTCTCGTTGAAGGAGTTCACCAGAATGTCGACCAACTTGACCGTCCTGGCGTGGTAGGACTGCTCCTCGTCGGCCTGCACACGTACAAGAAGAATAAGTGTGTTAAAATGAATGGCGGGAAAAATGTAGTAGCTTCTCCTCGCGCACTTGACGAGTGTGCTTCTGCGCTTCAGCGGCCATGCGGGCAGCAGCTCACTCTACGTTGGCGTGCACCTGGCGCGCTGAGGATGCCATCAACTCAGAGCCGCGGATCTGCTTGATGGCCACACGCCCACACCATTGGCGTTGTGTTGCACAGACAATACCAGAGAAAAGAAGGAAAAATAAAGATAAAGGTGAGTCGGATGAAAGGTCGCCTGTATTTCGCTTGGCATACTTTGATACTGTTTTGTCGACAAGAAAAGACAAACGCAAGACGGAAGGACTGCACAGGTTCAGCATAAGCACAGAGCACATAAACAACCACACAAGTATGTCAGCCGATAAGAAGGAAGCGATGGCGTTTGATGTGGATATTGGTACCGGACACGCCAAGGGCAACGCCCTCGACCAGAAGATGCGACAACACTTGGAGCAGGAGGCCAAAATGGTACGTTTCCCGTCCGCCCGGCCTTGGTCCCGAAGAACGTGAAGCAAGAACGCAAGCAAGGCCCTTCTCTGACCTCGCTCGATGATTTCTGCAGTTTGGAGCCCAGCAGCATGACTTGGAGGAAGCTGGGAAGAGGCGAGAGAAGATCCTCGAAGAGCGCAAAGAGAAGGTGCTACGAAGCCCCCTCTCAGGAGGCCTAATCTCGTGCTGAAGTTGCTTGTTCTATCGTGAAGGCACACCACGAGGTCGAGCACGCGAAGGAGGTTGCCGCCAAGGTGAGAGAGCAGAAGGGCTACGTCGACCAAAGGGCGGGCAAGAGCGAGTACAGCAGCTGAAGCGCCTCTCTAGCTCCATCCCGCAGAATAGGACAACTGACCAGTTGATGAAGAAGATGAAGTCTCATGTCCTTCAGGCGGGTGTTGTTTTTGTTGACCTTTCTGCGGTCTACTAAGAACAATAAGAGTACATGCCCAGCAGCGAGCCGACCAGGCCCAGAAGAAGGGAGACGGGCGAGGCCGACAGCTGCCTGCTCGCGGCGCTGTGGTCGTCGTCTCCACCTCCACCTCCGCCACCATCGTCGCTTCCAGGGCAGTTGTTGGTACCCTCTACGCGGTAGTAGACCGACTTGACGTAGACGGCGTCGTTCACGGCGGGCGCCGCGGTGGTGGTCCCGATGTAGAAGAAGAGGGCCATGGTGGTGTTGGGCAGACCCACCGTGGCGGTCGTCTCGTTGTACAGCGCCAGCAGCTCGCCGTCGGCGTAGAGGGCAAAGAAGGCGGGCGTGTAGTGGATGGAGTAGTTGTGGAAGCCACCGTCCGTGTTGGAGAAGGGCAAAGAGGCCCACTTGCTGGCTCCGCTCGCGCCCGCGTGCTTGTAGGCCAAGAGGGCGCGCGAGTCGTTGCTCGCGATGCGGAAGTTGATGAGGTCTTGACTGGTCGAGCTGTGCAGCTCAAAGTAGATGTTGAAGCCCGTCGTGGCGGGGACCTGGACCAGGGCCGAGTAGAACCCATAGCCAAAGCCGGTCGACTGCGACACGACGCTGCCCACCGAAAAGGTGTTGCTGCTCCCCGGCGAGGAGCCGCAGGGCGAGCCAGAGCTGCAGGAGGCGATGGCCAGCTTGAGCCAGCCCTCCTCGGTGACCGACACCCGCGAGGCCGCAAAGACTTGCGTCGCCCAAGTGGTCGTGTAGGCCTTCCACACGGTCGTGTCCAGCGCGGCGCCGAACGAGTTGATCGTGATTTGGGCTGCGCGTGTGTACGTGTGCCAAGGTCGGTCGGTGAGATGAAGAGGACGATGAAGAGGTCGGAGGGCGGGGACATGTCCCAACGTACAGTTGTCGGTCGAGCAGTCGAGCGAGGAAAAGCCCGGGTAGCACGTGCACAGGCCCGTCTGGTTGTTGCAGCAGCCGTTGCCCGAGCAGTCGTTGGGGCACGTCAGCACGCCTGGCGGAACCCATCTTGTTAACAACCACAACAACAAAGACACATGACATCATTTGCCACTCTGGAGAGACTCGACGTACTGAGGCACATGGCCGAGGGCAAGCCAGAGGGCGAGCTCTCGTGTACATCGGCGAGCGTCGGGTTGGTGGACGTCACCTGGTCCGTCAGGCCCGTCCAGGTCGTGTCTACCAAGACCACAAGGCCAAGCCATCAGCAAACGAATCAGAGAAGACTAGTCTCGCCGGCCGAGGTACCGTTGTTGCTGACGAGGCCCATGTTGCTGTCCTCGCCGTCGCCGTCGCGCCCTGCGGCCGGCTGGTCGAACCACTGGAACCAGAGGAGGCCCACGACGGCCGGGGACTTGGCCTGGAGCGTCGTGAAGTTGCGGTAGCCCGAGCCCCGGTCCTCCTGCGTCGGCACGAGGATGCCGCCGCCCTTGGTGTTGGGCAGCCCCGCGTCCTGTCGTCGTTGTTGTTGTTGTTGAGCGTCTCGCTTGCTGTTCATGATGAAGACGCTGAACGTACCTGGCCGCGGTAGCAAAACTCGGTGATCATGAAGGGCACCTTCTTGTCGATCTTCTCGTACCAGTTGGCCATCTTGCTCGCGGGCGGGCCGGAGCGCTCGGCGGAGCTCGGGTAGTAGTTGATGGAGATGGCGTCGTGGAAGTCGGCATTGCCGCGCAGCACTTGCATGCCAGGCACCGACATGAACTTGGCGCCGAGGAGCAAGTGGTGCGGGTCGTACTTCTTGATCACTACAACAACATGTCACTACATTATCACCTTGACCAAGGCATCGTCGGCAACACGTACCTGTCCGGGTGACGTTAAAGTACTGCCTGGACACGATGTAGGTGAAGTCGTTCGAGTCGTTGGTGTGGGCCGTCGTCGTGGGCGGGATCGACTTGATGGTCTCGAAGCTGCCGTAGGACGCGTTCCAGGCCGTATTGAGGTCGTCGACCGTGGCGTAGCGCTCCTTGAGGAAGGAGACCGCGCGCAGGTTGCCGTGGGCCGTGCTGTTGAGGCTGATGAGGAACTGGTCCAGCATCGTGCCGGGCACGCGTGTCTCGCCTCCACCGCCGATCGGGCCCCAGTACAACTGCCATTCCATCATCATCATGAACAAGAAGGTCCAACAAACAAGCAAGAACAAGCCAGAGATGATGGTGATGTCGAGGCTTTACCTCGTTGTCGGTGAAGTAGCCGAGGAGGGTCGGGTCGTTGCGCAGCGGCGTGCAGATCGAGGCGGCGATCTTGCGGGCGCTCTCCTCCCAGGCCGGGTCGAACACGTCCGGGAAGAGGCCGTTGGCAAAGGAGGAGCTGTAGCCCGTGCCCAGGTTGAGCATCTTGGTCCAGGGCATGCCCATGGCGGCCACGCTGTCGCTCGACCACGGGCCGATGGTGTTCATGTTCCACGACGCGAGGCGGTCCACGGCCGATTCGGCCCAGGCCGTCTGGTTGCTGTTGAACTTGGCCTTGACCGCGTCGTTGTACGGGTTTGTCTCTGTTTTCAATTATTTTTAATTTTGTTTCATTAAAATTGTCATTGGTGCGTTTTTCTCGGCTTTTTGATTTGTTGTTGCCGCAGCTCATGTAGCGAATCGTCAAATGGGGCTTGAGAGCGAGCGAACAACTTCGCAGGAATGAAGGTAACGAAAGACGACTGAACGAGGGGGAGGACGTACTGTTTCTCGACGTGTTGCCATTGTAGGTAACGACCGAGGTGCCCACCGCGTAGAACGGATTTCCGTTCGGGTCGACGAACCACCAGACGCCCGTAGACGACTGGGCCATGGAGAAGAAGCACTTGCTTGCGTAGCCCTTGTCCACGCTGGCCTCTGGGAACCAGAGACCGATCGGCCTCGAGTGAGTAAAACGCTACACAACTTCAAACTGACAAATTGGCATTTACCAGACAAAGTGCACGAGAGGACGACGGCCAGAAGCAGAAAGCTGAGGGTCACGGCGCTCCAGGGCGCCATGGTTCGTTGTGTGTTGTGATGTGGTGTGGTGTGGATAGGGAGAAGGCGAAGCGAAGGGGGGGGGGGAAGGGTTCAAGTAGCTTCTGCCAACCAATGGCAACGGGCTACGAGCAACTGCGCAACCGGGTTGCGTATGCTCGTAGAAGGTGGATCGTCCAGTACTAGTGAGTTGTGCTCGCCCGCAAACATCCCAGTGGCTGAACGTGGGGGACTGTTGCCAACCGTACCGATATTGCTTCTGTCTATTAAATCAGTCTCCCGATGGACCACACAGGCGGGAACTCCGCTGCCGAATCGTTCGCGTCCTCATTCTGGACTCGCAAGTGTTCTAGGTGTTTCGAGTCACGTCTCGCAAGTGTTCTAGAAGTGTTCTAGGAGTTCTAGTCGCAAGAGTCGCGCCACGCAGCGCCTGCCAAGTCCATGGCGCGTGCCCGACTTTGCGGCTGCTCGTTACATCTCCTCCTGTGTGGCTAGCTTTGTTTGCTTGCTTCGCCTTAGCCTCAGCCCAGCCGTCAAGCAGCTGGTGATGCTTCTGAATAAAAGATTTAAAAGCCATTTTTGTTTTTTGTTTTTTGTTTTTTGTTCTTGTTTTTTTTTGGTTTTTTTTTGGTTTTTTTTGGTTTTGTTCACGTTTTTTATTCAGGCAAGAAGGAAAGGCTGGACAACTAAGAAGAGGTGGAGGAGGACGAAGACGAAGAAGAGGAGTCATCGAGCTGGCCGAGGATGGCCTCGAGTTCCTGCGCCGAATAAATGCGGAAGGGCTTGCCCACCTCGACCGACGCAATCTCCACGTTGACCGCGCTGATCTTCTCCTCCATCACCTGTTTGAGCGTGTGCAGCGCCAGCTTCTCGGCCTCCTTCAGCGTCATCGACTGTAGTCGTAGTAGTTGTTGTTGTGTGTTGTTGTGTAGCCACAACAGGTGAGCCTCAACTTGAAGAAAAAGAGTACAAGAAGAAGAAGAAGAGGACGAGGGACTGACCTTGGAGTACTTGTCCTGGAGGGTGGACTGGGCGCCCTCCGAGCCGGCACCGATGGCCTTGGCCTCGTACTGGATGAAGGTACCCGACGGGTCCGTGTGGAAGAGGGCCGGCCCGTTCTCATCGACGCCCGCCACAAGCAGGGCGACACCAAACGGTCGGCTCTACACGATGATGATGTTGATGATGACGATGAAGAAGAAGACGATGACGAGCAAGGTGAGAACGATGAAAGTGACGACGATGGTGAGGAAGAGTGTAGGGCGTACCATGGCCTTCTCCGACTTGCGGTCCTCGCCGAAGCGGAGGGCGAGGTCGCAGATGGCCTGCGTGCAGGACTCGACCGACATGGGCTCGTCAAAGGTGAAGGTGTGGTTCTGGGTCTCTACGCGCGCGTAGTCGATGAGGGTCTTGGCGTCACCCGTGAGGCCGCTCATGGCAGCACCAATGTGCGAGTCAATCTCCATGATCTTCTCCACACTGCTGGGCTCGAGCAGAGGCGAGGTAAGGCGCTTCTCCACAGCCAAGATCACGCCCTCTGAAGTCTGAATGCCGATCGTCGTGGAGCCCAGCTGCGCGCGCGAGAGAGGGAAGAGCAGAAGAGGTTGGTTGCTGATGATTGATGATGGCCACCACACGTGTAGCGATTAATTGCCCTTAGGATGGCAAATTCAGGACAACATACCTTGATAGCCTCGATGGCATACTCCACTTGGAAGAGGCGACCCTCAGGCGAGAAGGTGTTCACACCTCGATCATATTCAGTCCTTTACATGGAGGCAGAGAATGGAACGCCAGTGAGACATCGATAACAAACTGAACAGCGCTGGCGGCAACGCTGCCTTCGAGAGCCATCAGCAGTACCTTGTAAGAAACATGGTGTTCTGCTAGTGGTGGCAAGCGATGGGTGGATTAGATCTGGTGTGCGTGTCGGCAGCCCAACACCAAACAAATCCACCCACGCCTTTGCTGGCGAGTTGTTTGGCTGTCAATGCCGGTTTTCCGTGTTCGGTCCCAAAAAAACTATTTCCATTTAAGCGTGTGTGGGACCCGGATATTACAACAGGACGTTGTGGCCGAGTGGTTAAGGTGCCTCGCTGCTAACGAGGTGGGGTTTCCCCGCGCAGGTTCGAATCCTGCCAACGTCGATCCTTTTTTAGTGTACGTATCGATTGGAGAAGGTGTACCCTTTGGGCTTGTACTCAAGAGACCATGTTGTTCCCTCGTGCGTCCTATTTATGGCATCAAGCATTTATTTTTCTCCAGAGGAGGGCTATGTAACGAACCTTAATACCTGTGGACCGGCTCGCCAGCGGAGGACGAGGTTGCGTCATGACGCAAACAAACACACGGCGCGCAGATCCGCTGCTGTGCTCTTCCAGCCCCTGATTCCTCGCGTTCTTCATTATTACCAGCATGCCGCTGTGCTCCTTCCCTTCACTACCGGTAGGGCACGTGCTGCTGCTGTCCTTTCCCATCTCCTCCCTGTTTGGTTTCTCTAGAATGGGGCTGCTGCTGCTGTTCCTGATGACTGTTGTCCCCCGCTGTGTGGACTCTTCTACTTCTATAAATCTGGTCTATGGCATCTCTCTCTCGTCCAGGTGCGGGGCTGCATTCTTCCGTTATCATCACCTTGTGTCTTCATCACCACTGGCATCTGTCGCATGGCCGGACACGTTGCCAATTCCAAATGACGTTATCTCACTGCCACCCATTATGCATCACCATCACCATCAGGCGTCATCATCATCATCATCGTCCATGAATTACCATTAATCCGGTTCACCATCACCAATCGCCATTGTCTGCAGTTGACTGTTCCATGCAGTCCATCATCTGTGCGCCCTGGCTCGTCCTCTTCGTGCTCTCCTCCATGTTCCTCCATGGCCGCGGCTTCTTCGTTGTTGTTTGTTCTCTCTTCCTCCTCGTCCGAGATTTTCCATCCACCTTCAGGATCCATCACAGTCCATCCGATGCCACGTCCCGCTTGTCCGCCGATGAAGAAGATGCTGAGCCTGAACCCCCAGAAGTAGAAGAAGAAGACGAAGTCGGTCCCCGCTCGCGCTCATATCCGCCACCGCGTGAACCCGACGACGACGAGGAGCCGTAGCCGTAGCCCGACGAGGACGAGGCCTCATGTTCCCGGTGGTGCTGCTGCTGGTGATGCGCCGCCGCTGCATCGTCGTCAGAGTAGCTCGTTGAGCGCCGGTGGTCACGCACGTCGCCACGCTCGCTGCGGTCCCGATGGTGGTGGTCGTCGGCGTAGCCCGAGGCCCGCACGTCGCGCACATCGCGGACGTCGCGCTCCTCGTAGCCGCCGCGCGAGGGCCGGTGGTGGTCGACGTCGCCGTTGGCGCCGCGCGCGCTGTGGTGGTGTTGCGGCTGATGGTCGCGGTCGCGGTGGTCGTCGTAGACGCTGCCGCGCGGCGGGCGGTCGAGGTCGGCGTAGGGCGCCACGCGATCGCGCTCCGCCCGGACGTCGTCGTAGCGCGACGGCGCGCCGCCGCCGCCGCCCACATAGTCGCGGTCGTCGTAGCCCGCCGGCGGGTAGCGGCTGCTGCCGCTGCCACCCTCGGCGTAGGACGACGAGGGCCCGCGGGTCACGCCGTAGCCCGACGAAGCCGACGAGGCCGACGATGACGACGGGTAGTCGTAGGGCCGCGCGCGGCGGCCGTAGGCCGAGTACTGCGGGCTCGGGCCGTAGCCTCCACGTCCGCCACCGCCTCGCGGACCGTAGCCGCTGTCGACTCCGCCGCCATAATAGTCCATCCTCGCGTCATAGCCGCCCCTGTCCACCAAAACTCAATAAATAATTCCCAAAGAATGCCTTTTTACATGTTAAAAAAAGGATGTGGTACCTGAGGGGAGCTGCGCCAGGGCCGCCGTAGGGGTCGTAGCCGCCGTAGCCACGAGGCGCGCCGCCGGCGGCGTAGGCGGAGGGCGGGGGCGGAGGACCGCCGCGTGGGCCGACGCCCATTCCGCCGCCACCATAGCCGCCACGCGGGCCGGCGCCCATCCCGCCGCCAGGATAGGCGCCCCGTGGAGGCACGCTGCCACCACCGTAGCCCCCGCCAGGCCCGCGTGCGCTGCCGTAACCACCATAGCCGCCTGCGCTCTCGGGGTAGCCGCCCGAGCTCCGCGCATCGTAAGGCATTCTGTTGATGTTTTGTTTTGTGTCAATCAAGCAGATGTAGATGACAATGCTTTGATGAATGGGCCGAGTAGTACCTGTCATAGCCGCTTCTGTCGTAGCCACCCCGGTCGTAGCCTCCACGATCAGCGTAGCCCCCTCGCGGGTCGAAGCCCGCACGGTCGCCGTAGCCGCCTCGCGAATCGTAGTCGCGATCATAGTCCCGACCTTGATCGAGTTGCATAAATGTTGGCAATTGGCGCAGAAGAAAGAGAGGAGGATCGTCGTTGGAGGTACCGTAGGGAGGATCACTTACGCCCCGTCGCCCACCCTCGTGGGAACGTTCGTAGCCGGCGGCTCTGTGGGCGGCTCGATCCCTTTCCTGGCCATCGCGGTAGCGGTCGACGTAGAGGAAGCGGCCTTCGAGTTCAACACCGTGCATGCCCTTGTAGGCCGCCTGCGCATCGCTTTCATGGGAGTATAGCACTGTGCCGAAGCCTCGTGACCGTCCCGTAGCGATCTCCGTAATTACCTTGGCTTGATGGAACAACAGTTGAATCAAGTCGTGAGATGTTGCGGCCGTGGTGCACATCCATTTTTATCCGGTTCATCTCATACCTTCTTCCACTTTGCCATACTTCTCAAAGGCTGCCCGCAGTGTCTCGCTTGTCGTGCTCCAGCTGAGACCTCCAACAAAGAGCTTTCTGTCATTAACCACAGACATGGCAATACGATGAAGTGTGCCTTACTAAAAATACAGGAAAAAGGCGCAACAAAAATAAATAAAAAGAGAGAAACAGATCAAAAGGCGGCAAAGGCACACATGTGTGCAGCACCAGGGATCGTGGAGCCAGAGGTGAACCGCTGCCCTCTTGCAGAAGAGGAGGGCATGCCGTTCCGAACCTGCCAGGAGATCCTGCGAACGCTGCTACGCAGCCCCCAGCTTGCCCCGCTCCTGCGACCACTCCATCGCAAGATGCACGTAGACGATGCACTCTCACAAAGCAAAGATGAACCATGGTTCCTTCCTCTAATCACGCAGCTTGCAGGCCTCAGATGAGCTTCTCCTGCATGCGATGCGACACAAGTGACGAGGGCTATCGATCATACTTCCAGATGGGCTCGGTACAGTAACCTCCTTGCACGGGCGTGGCTTTCCCTCCCTTCTGACTGCAGCTCATGTAAACAACTGCAGCCACCAAAGATCAGGCTGTGCTGCAACAAGCTGTCCACAGCGCAGGAGATCGAGGAGGCCCTCGCCCACGAGCTCATTCACGCCTACGATGTACGTCGTTCAACATCTCCAG
This sequence comes from Acanthamoeba lenticulata, assembly GCA_002179805.1. NCBI lineage: Eukaryota > Discosea > Longamoebia > Acanthamoebidae > Acanthamoeba > Acanthamoeba lenticulata. Next base: position 559 of record NAVB01000404.1, on the reverse strand, counting down.
CGGCCACCACCTCTTGCTCGATGCTCAACCACGCGCTGTCGTGTTGTTGTTGTTGTGGCGTGATGGGCATCGCCAGTATGGGGTGCGAGGGGTGGACATGAGGTCGCACGAGGAGCTGGCCTGTAGCGAGGTCCGAGCCGCGGCCTTTGCCGAGTGCCGCAACAAGCCAGGCTACTTCTGGGAGTACTTCAAGAAGGCATGCGTCCGCGGCACAGCCGTCCGATCCACCCAGGTTCATTTTCATCATCTACGTTATGCACCCTTCTTGGCATGTTCACTTCAAAAGTCTAACCCAGACTTGATGTGCCGTGCACGTGTGTGCGCAGATGAACCATGAGAACGCGGATGAGCTCGTCGCACGAGTCTTTGACAAATGCTACAACGACCGCAGGCCCTTTGTGGATGAATCGTCCACACAAGGCGCTGATAAGGAGGTGAGATCAGCTGCATAACCACTGCGCCACATTTCCAGGAAAGGAAGGAGTTCCTCCCTTATTGTGTACAAACGACCTACCTTCATCCTCCTCCCCAGCCAACGCATTTTTACCATTTATTTTTT
>NAVB01000403.1:0-12078 GCA_002179805.1 Acanthamoeba lenticulata | reverse complement strand
TATAAGTCGAAGGTCAGCCAACAAAGCAGAAAGCAGCGCATACCCGGAACGATGGCCATCGCCACGAGCGGCAGGAGAGCGATGTTGTTAGTGACGTTGTCCCACCCGCCCGACAGCGCATTGGTGACGACGCCAAAGTCGATATCAGACTGCGTGAGCTGCGTCTGGGTGGCGGTGGTGGTCTCTTCGTCGTAGTACTTGAGCGCGCTGCCGCTGGCCATCTTGGCGCTCCAGGCCGGGAAGAGCGAGAGCGAAGGCCCGACGCCGACGAGTGTTGTCGTGGTGAACGCTTGTTCGCCGTTGCACACCACCACCGTGAGCTGTTCGAGCAGCTTCTTGCGAATGCTGGTGTCCATTGACGCCACATAAAGCGTCTCAATGATATCCGACGCCCTGCACGAGTGAGTTGGCCCGATTAGCGTCTTCACCTCTTGTGCGAGGACATGGGAGTTGTCGCCGCACTCGTCGTTGGTGTAGACCCACGAGAGGAAGTTGAGGAGTTCCTCCACCTGCGTGCAGTCCGATGCCGTCACGTTGCCATCCAAGGCAAAGAACGAGGTGTAGGCCAGCGGCCACGAGTCGGTTCCGCCGGCGTCAAAGATGTCCACCGAGAAGTTGCCGTTGGTGTACTCGCTCAGAAAGTCTGTCGTGGGCGACACTGTGAGTATCTCCTTGAACAAGCTGGCCTGCCAGAAGAGAAGACCAAGTACCCGTCATGGCCGCCTTCAAGGAGTCGATCGAGGGCTCCACCAACGTGCCCGCCTTGTTGTACATGTTGAAGACCGGCACAGTGCCCACGATTTGCGGATAATCGAGAAACGTCATGCCGTATTGGTGCGCCTGGTCGGCCACGGCGCGGGAGGTGAGCCCTGAGGACAGGAGAAGACCTTCACCGCCTTGTGGGCAGGTCTCGAGAGGCGCACCTTGAGCCAGGCCAGCCGGTCGGCTGTTGAGTTGCCCGCGTCCTCAGCGTGGCCGGCCTTGGCGGGCGGCATGTCACTAAAGGCGTCGTTGGCGGCTTCGGACACGGCCTTGAACTCGGGGCTAAAGCTTTTGAGCGCCAATTTAAATATCTCCACCAGCGACAAGGCAATGTCCTCGCTGTAGCCCAGCTCGATGGTGGCGTTGGGCAAGCGGGAGGACACATTCGAGTTGAGCTCGATAATGCGCGGATCGCGCCAATTTGTGATGTTGCCCGCCCAGATGAGGCCTAGCGTTTCCCTGTCCAGGACCTGCGCAGGAGAACACACAGTCAGGATCCCTTCTGCTTCGCTGCAAGAGAGCGCCAGGAGCCGGACCAGGTTTGTGTCGTTGACGGCGGCAAAGCCCGGCAAATTGTGCGAGACGACCAAGGCGTGGCCGTCGAGAGGGAACACGGTGATGTTTTTGAACTGCTCAACTGCGGTGACGATGCCCCGGTCCAAGCTCAGAAAGTCCTGGTCAGGCACACAAGCGCCATCGGTCATGTGTGAATGAACAGGCAATTAATCGGCGAATTTTGACTGCCTGCACGGCAACTTCTCGGCCGACTTCGCCAACTTCTCTTGTGGGTGTTGGGGCTTACCACTTCATTATCTACGTAGAGGAGCAGCGCTTCGAGGGCGGTGGCGGACGCATAAGAGACTCTGCAACGACAGCTGTTAGGAGAATCGTGTGGTCTGTGGCATGAGCTCGGGAGCAAGTACTGGACATCATCCCGCTTGAACTGGTATGCCTGGGGCCAGACGCTGAAGACAACTCCCGAGCTCGCGCTGCCAGCTCCACTGAGCTGTACGCCAAAAGCTGCTCCTGCTACTCGTTGGTCAACAGCCGTTACGTCCGCGATGATAGAGGGCCGAACGTACCTGACTCGACTGAGGCAAGCCAGAAAAGACAAAAGGCAAGCATCCCGCCAAGGGACACGAGGGAGAAGCGTTGTGTGATGTGTGCGCCTTGTGGTGGCATCGTGTTGTGTTTGCTTGTCGCGTGTGCAGAAGAAGAGACAGTTGGCCTGACCATTTTATCTCTGGCGTGCGGGGAAACCCTCCTTGAGGCCGTGGCCCAGCATTGCGATCTCACACGCGTGCTGGTGGTTGCCCCCACCCGGCGAAAACGAACAAGGGAAGGTCATAAAAAGGCCGAACCTGCAATATTTCGACCGCCACCCAATCCCTACGCGCGCACCTTGGAGCGGAGGGGAGAAGGTTTAAGAGACGGGCCCTATCGCCCTTTTTGCGGGCGGCGCGCTGAGCCTGATTGGCCACAATATACTCGGCTCCAGGAATGGCCACCGTGGTGGTGGGCCATATCGGGCCGAGAGGCACATAGACCGGCCGAATGGGGCCATAGGTCATGGTCCCTCCAAGAAGGAGCTACTTCCGTCGTGCCCGGGACGCGTCAACACCCGGGTGAGGGGACAAGCTTTCACTGGAAGTGCGGCCAACAAAAACGGCGTTTGGGAGCGGCGTACGCTGGTTCGACAACAGGACAGAAGCTGAATTCAGCAATCATCTTGGGTCATGAACGAGTTGTTCGAGGCGCTTTCCTGAGTGCGGGCCGCGATCAGTGACCCCACCACAGCTGATCAGCATCCTTGAAGGAGCGCAAACGCGTTGTGCGTGTGGAGCGGTCCAGTGCAACCGTCTTCGTCGTCAACGTTGGCATCCTCCTCCTCCTCGTGATCCTTCTTCTTCGGCCCTTTTCCTGCGTTGTTTGGCTTGGCCCGACGTCGCTTCTTGTTGCTCGGCCGCGGCAGCTCCACTTTGAAAAGGGAAACCGGCCCACCGGCGTCGGTCTCCGCTTCGTGGGGTCGAAGCCCGGCAAGGACAGCCTCCTTTGCTCTCCTGAACAAGACCTCTTCCTCCTCGTCTTCCGCCTCCTCCTTCTCGACTTGCTCCTGGTTCGTGTCTCCTTTAGGCTGGCCGCGGCCAACGGCAACGCGGCTTTGTCGGGCGTCTGACCAGAGCCGGCAGTACTCAGCGAGAAAGGCGGCGCCATCATAGCAGCGCGATGGTGGCGGCAGGCGGTCCCCGAGCGGGTGGCCGCACACCTGGTGAAGTAGCAGGCCGTGCTGAATACCCGTCTGAAGCAGGCCCGCCAAGCACACGAACCGCCTGCGGTCGGCGCCCTGCATGCGCCAGTCCCACTCGACGGCCGCCGCTGGGTGAGACCGCTGGCTCGTCGACTTACGGCCGTGAAGGCGGACCAGATGTCGCAGGTAGGCGTCGAGCTCCCACTCATAGAGAAGAGGCTCACGCCGGCCGAAGCGCTCGCCCGGCACCTCGGCGGCGGTCGCCACAGCGCGACTCGGCAGGTCGTCGGTAAGGAGGTAGCGCAGGACGGCGCAGGGGAGGACCAGGTCGGCGGGCAGGTCGGACGCGAGCAAAAGCCGTAGGGCCGGAGGGTCGTCCGCCCGGAATCCGGCGAGAAAGGCCCGCAGTCTCTGGTCCGCGTCTGTCGCGCGCAGAGACGCGATGGATGCCAGCAGGTCATCGTCGCCATCGCCTTCGCCGTCGCCGTCGTTCCCGACGCCGGGGCCCAGACGGACGGACACCGTGTTGCGCTTCCGATAGCTGCGTGGCGTTTGCATCATCTCGCCGACGCACAGCACCGCGCCGCCGCCCTGCTTGCTGTTGCCGGATCGGGCCGAGCGCTGCTGCTGCGCCAGCTGGTTGCCCAGCAGGGCGCGATACATCGTGGCGCGCAGCTGCTGGAAGACCAAGTAGGGGTCGAACAGGGCCGAGTCCATCACCAGCACGCTCGTCCAGTACTGCGCTCCACGATTGATTGAAAGAGGAACAAAGAGCGAGAGAAGGAGGTGAGACGAGCTCAGCCGGCGGGGGAGGCAAGGAGCACACCTCGCCATCAAACAAGACGGACATGAGCTGGCCGGCGAAGCGGCCGCGGCTGAACTCGAGACGCAGCGTGTCGTTGATGCCGCTGTCGTATTTCCACGGCCGGTCGTCCTCTGCGCCCGTGGAGGATGTCGTCGTCGTCGATTGGCCGGCGTTGGTGGCGATATCGTAGACCCGGGCCGAGTCCTTGAGCAGCTGATGCAAGTGAGCGCGGTCATCTCGCCGAATTGAGCGCATGAGGTTCATGTAGACGTCGACTTCCTTCTGCTCTGCACTCCAGATTGGAGAAGAAGGAAAGTCAGACGTTGACCAGCCGACGACGAACGACGTGTCCACAAAAAAGTGGCCGAGGGCGGACCTGGCGGGAACTGCACAAGAAACTTGGCCACCTTCCTGATAGTCTGCGCCACATTGTCACCGGCCATGATATTCATCTGCCGGTGCAACTGGACCAGCCCCGGGTCGGCCCGCGTGTAGTCGTTCCCTGTCGTGCCCGCGACTTAGCGTCAAAATTCAGAGCGTGGCACGATTTCAGGCTGATACGTACCGACGAGGCTGGCAAAGACGGGCATCCACTGATGGTGATGATAGCGGCGAAACCGAGAAACGAAGACGTCAGATTGAACTGGTCCGAGAAGAGAAGGCGGGAAACAAGCGTACCTTCTTGTCAAAGTTGAACATGCGAGCGGTGAGGTCGACTTGGAAGGTCTGGCACGTGATGGACCACTTGCGCCCAGCCGCCGCCGTCGTCGTTGTCGTTGTTGGCGTCGGCCTGCTGGCGGCCGGCTTGATCTGCAGCGAGTCGAGCGGGATGTAGACGGCGTGGCCCATGTCAAAGACGAGGAAATCCGAGTCGTTGGACACTGCGCCGATGCACTCGGGGTGCGCCGCGCAGTAGCGCGCGATGTCGTGGTCGGCCTCGAGGTCCGAGAAGCGCACCTCGACCCCACGCCGCTGCAGCAGCCCTACCAGCGCCTCCTGCGTCGTGCGCGTTGAGGTAAGCAGCGCGAGCGCGAGCCTCGCTGGCCATGCGGCCAGTGCAGTGTTCATCGTACGGCGGCAAGAACGGGGAGGAGCAGCTTGGGTGGGCCGTCGACGCTGGTCTCGTGCGAGTCGAGCCAGTGGCGCACGGCGGTGGCGTAGGCAGCATCGCGCGCACGTCGCTCGAGGGACGTGGCGCGCTTGCGCGGGTCGACCAGCCCGTCGAAGTAGAACACGAGCGCGACGCCGTAGGCCTCGAAGGCCTCCACCCACTCCGTCACCCGCTGCTCGAATCTGCGCAAGAGGTCCAGCATGACGTCAACACCAGCTTCAGGAAGCGCCCAAAGCTGCATTGGTCCAGCGATGGCGTACTCGGCGTATTGGCCGCCCAGGAGCCAGTTGAGGCCGGTGTGCTCATACAGGTGGTAGAGCAGGCTGTTGCCATCGACGCACACGCATGCGCGCGCCTGCCCACTGCCTAAACGTGCCAACGTGGAGAAGAGAGGTGGGTAAATCTGTGGAAATCGTGGAGCGATGGATGATGAGGCTGAAATTGAACGCACGTACGTTGTGCCGCGGCTAGCGCAAGCACGGGGAGATCCACCGGCTTTGCAGAGGCCCGGCCGCCGTACTGCCTCATGAATGCGGACAGCCCCCGCACGCCCATCGATGGCAAAGATGGAGCGTTTTTTATTCTTGTTTTTCTTTTTTCTTTTTATTTTAGTACTAGTAAAAACGACCTCTGGCGTTCTCACGACTACACCGCGGCAACAACGCCTTCAGTGTCAACCACCCACGCAAACTCGCGGTGGAGGTCGCTGAGGCAGCACTGGTGAATGTCCTCGGCGTCCCACTTGCGGCCGTTGGGACCGATGCGATCGAACGTAGCGCACGCGTCGCCGACGAGATAGGTGGCAAAGCCAAGGTTGCCGGCCATGCGGGTGGTGGTGCTCACGCAGTGGTTTGTGGTGAGGCCACATATGACCAACGTGTCGATGTCGCGGGCTCTCAGCTCCTCCTCAAGGGAAGTACCGATGAAGCAGCTGTTGACGTGCTTCGTCAGCCTTCGCTCGCCTTCCACAGGCGCACAGAGCTCCACGGCCTTGAATCCCTCCGGTCGCACGTCTGGGTTGAGTGGGCTTGTAGGCTCACGTGAGTGATGGTGGACGTGCCACACTGGGCGTTTAGCCTTGCGGAAGGCCTGCAAGAGGGCGTGGATGTTGGTCTCGCACTGTGGGTTGTTGCGGTTGCCACCCCAGTGTTGGGCATCATCAAAGCCTGTGCGGGAGGGTAGACGTCGGTCAGTCTTTCCTGTAAGCGTACCAAGGAGGATAGCCTTTACCTTTCTGCACGTCTATCACCAATAATGCAGACGTCGAGGGCAGCCGGGCAGGTGGAGGGTGAGGGTGGAAGCAGAGGCTCGACGATCGGCTGCAACTTCGAGTTGTTGGTAGCATTTTATGGGGCGCTCAGTGAGCATTGTGTGTTCAAAAAACCAGACAAAGCGGATAGAAGAAGAATTCAACAAAGCCAAAAGAAAAAACTGCATTTTTAAACTGTAATTAAAATTACAAAAGAAAAATAAGAATAATTAGCTGGGTGCTTGCCATGCGGTTTAAGAGCACAAGGGGAGGACTTGAAGAACTGACCTTCGAGGAGGCAGTCCTGCGGGGCTACGCGCCGGACGGCGGCATGCTCGTCCCCGCCGCTATTCCGCACATCGAACTCGCCACCCTGCGCCATTGGGCTGAGCAAAACCTGACCTTTCCGCAGCTGTGCGAGGAGATCTTTGCCCTCTTCATTGACGAAGCCGAGATGCCCCGTGCTGACTTGCGCGCTCTCCTCGCTGCCTGCTTCGTCGAGTTCACCGACGCCGAGGTCGCGCCCCTCAGGCACCTCGCTCCTCACTCCAAAAGCGACTCCCTGAGCAAAGAGCCCGAGCTGGACGTCATTGAACTGTTTCACGGACCCACGCTCGCCTTCAAGGACCTCGGCCTCCAATTCATCGGCCACATGTTCGAGTACCTCGTGCGCAAGCGGCAGCGCAAGCTCTCCATCATCGTCGCCACCAGCGGCGATACTGGTACTCCCCCCCCCCCAACTGGCTGGCCACACCTTCAGCTCACGTGAAGCGTCGACCCGCGAGTACAGGAAGCGCGGCCATCCACTGCGTCAAGGGCCGCCAGAACATGAACATCTTTGTTCTGCTGCCGGGCCAGGGCCGCATCTCCGAGCTGCAGGAGCGGCAGATGACCACCGTGCTCGAGCCCAACGTGTTCACCATCGCCATCGACGGCACCTCAGATGACGCCGACGTCGCCGTGAAAGGCGTCTTTGCCGACCGCGCGTTTGTGGACAAGTATGGGGTGTGCACCATCAACTCGCCCAACTGGGCCCGCATCATGATGCAGCTGGTCCACTTCTTCTACGCCTACCTTCGCGTCTGCCCGCAGTGTGACCGTACCGGCCCCACCTCCCGTTGTGCGCTGTGACCCAGCCGGTGATTAACCAGCCCGACGCGTGCACACGCGCAGGCGAGGTCGTGTTCGCCATCCCGTCTGGCGGGTTCGGGAACGGCATCTCGGGCTATCTGGTCCGCCGCATGGGGCTTCCCATCAAGTATCTCATTCCGGCCGTCAACGATAACGACACTCTCCACCGCTTCTTCTCCCGAGGTACACAACAATTATAGAGTTGATCATTTTTTTAACAATAATAATCTGATTTTAAGTTAATATTGACTCATAAACTCTCCAGGCGAGCTGGCGCCGGCCGACATCGTGGTCAAAACCATCAGCCCCGCCATGGGTGCGAGTCTATGTGGCCCGATGTGTGGGCTAGCACGAGCCAGCGATGCTAACTGTACATGACCGGCGTGGGAGAAACGCAGACATCAACGTGCCTTACAACATCGAGAGGCTGTTGTACTACCTGACGGACGAGAACGCGGCGCTGGTCAAGGAGTGGATGCACCGCCTCGATGGCGGCGCCAGCGTCAAGCTCGACGAGGTGCAGCTCCAAAAACAATACTAATACCGCCTCGTTGCTGCACCACTGCCATTGGCTGAACTTGCGGCGGCCAACTGGTCCCAGACGGTCATGGCACGGGCCCGTGAACTGTACCGCTCCGTGTCGGTCACGCAGGACGAGGTCCGGGAGGCCATCGCGCTGGCCCACAACGCCTACGACTACGTGTTCTGCCCGCATACGGCCATCGCCTACTGGGCCGCCCGCCGGGCCCGCCAGGAGAGCGGCGAGGACGCGCCGCTGGTGGTGGTCGCCACTGCCCACCCGGCCAAGTTCGTGGAGACCGTCGAGGCCGTGCTCCAGCAGCAGCTTCCGACGCCGCCACAGCTGGCTGGCATCCGCGAGCGCGAGACCCGCTGCCTTCAGTGGGCCCGCACGGCCGACTGGGGCGAAGTGTGGACCCACGACCTCCAGGCCCTCGTTGCGCAAGCCCATGACGCACTTCCAGTGGCGACCACCACTAGCGCATCTTCATGAGCTGCCAAGATGAAGTAATAAAACATCCTTATGGCGATCAAGTGGCGAGTTTGTACCCTAGGCTAAACAAGATCGAGCGAAAGCTACATAGAAGTCGAAGGGGGGGAATAAGGCGCAGAAAGTGGGGGGCAAGAAAGATTTTGAGAAGATATTATCTTGTTCAGTTATGAAGTATACAAGCTCCCTTAGTAGCCCTGGCCAATAAGGTAGTCGGCGAGCTTCTCGACGACGTTGGCGGCGGTACCGGGCTGGATCTTCTCGTTGTAGACGCCCACGAGGATGGCCTTGGAGGTCTTGACGGTGATAACACCAGCCGAGCCCTTCTTACCGTAGATCGAGCGGTCGTCAGCGCGGAGGGTAATGTAGTGCACGTCCGCGAGGTCGAAGCCCGAGGCGCGGATAGCGTCAGCGCCGCTGAAGGCCTTGGCGAGGGTGGCGCCCTGAGCCGGGGTCACAGCGAAACCAGACGAGGTGGCCCACGTGTTGCCGTCGTGGCCGAGGATGGCAGCCTGCGTAACGGCACCAGTGCCGACGAGGTTGGTATCGACGTACGTCTGCCAGGACATGTTGTTGTAGTGGGTGCGAGTGGTACGAGTAAAGCTGGTGTGGTTTGCTTTTGCTGTGCTTTTGTCTCGCTTCGCGTTGGCCCTTTTGTATTTCCTGCCGCACCACGCCATTGGCGAAAGCCGCCCAATGGGAGTTAGCGCTTGTGTCCTTGCATACCCTCGGTTGCCTTGGTGTCTACAGACCTTCGGTCTTCTCGACCACCGCTCGCTGGCGCCGCCCGCGCACCGTGAAGTCGCGGCTGCGGAATGCGTGGACTTGCCCGTCCTGTTCTTGTCGCGACACTGGGGTCGAGCCCTTGGGTGGCAACTGAGCCAAAGTGGTTGTCTTCACTACACGTGGTGTCATTGTTTGCTTTTGGCTTGGGGCATGTTCTACAAGTTGGCCCGAAAAGTTGGTGGAAGCAATTTCATGGTTGATGAGGGGGCAATAGTTAACGAGGAAGCACAAAGGGGGTCTGATGAACTACATATGTTTATGCACACATTCGTATGAAGTAAATAAATATCATGGGCTCTATGCTTGATTTGGGGGGGGGAGGGAATGGAACAAAAGGAGAGAGAAGCTAAAGCGGAAGAGAGAGACACTGGGCGTCGCGAAAGAGAAGTCGACTTACACCTCCTTCCTGTAGAGGATGGTGAGGCAGAGCTCGCCGGTGACCTTGTCCTTGGCCTTCTTGCCCTCGAGCTTGTACCACGCGGTGGTCTCCTCGCCATCGTTGAGGGTCGAGATGGGGATGGAGACCTTGCCGAGGAAGGAGTCGGAGAAGATGCGGTTCCAGTCGAACATGGTCACCTCGAGGGCGGCCTCCGGGTCGGAGACGTAGAACTCGAAGTCGGCGTCCCACTTGGGGTTCTGGTTCTTCTTGATGGTGCGGGTCTTCTCCTTCTGGCGCTCGAGGAAGAGCACGCAGTAGGGATCGGCCTTGCCGGTGTTGTCCTTCTTGTGGACGCCGCGGCCCTCCTTGACGGTGACCTTGAGCTTGCCGATGAGCTTGCCCTTGGTGGCCTCGAGCTGCTGCTTGAGGCGGCGGCACTCCTCCTCGAGCCGCAGGCGCTCGGCCTCGTGCTGGGCCTCGAGCCGGGCGAGCTCCTCCTGGCGCTTGGCATCGTCCTCCTCCTGGCGCTTCTCGAGCTCCTCCTGGCGCTCCTTGGCCTCCTTCTCGGCCTCCTCGCGGGCGAGGCGGGACGCCTCCTCGGCCTCGCGCTTGGCGCGCTCCTCGGCCTCATCAGCCTCCTGCTGGCGCCGCTTCTTCTTCTCCTCACGCTTCTTCTTCTTCTCTTCCTCCTCCTCTTCCTTGCGCTTGCGCTCCTCCTCGAGCTGCCTCAGCGCGGCGGCCTGGGCCTCGAGCTCCTCCTTCCGCCGCTTGGCCTCGTCCTCGGCCGCGGCCTTCTCGGCCTCGAGACGCGCCTTCTCCTCCTCGAGGGCCTTCTTCTCGGCCTCGGCCTTGATGCGCTCCTCCTCGGCGCGCTGGCGCTCGGCCTCCAGGCGCTTGCGCTCCTCCTCCTCGGCGGCCTTGCGCTTGGCCTCGGCCTCGGCGGCCGCGCGGTCATCGGCCTTCTCCTTGCCGGCAAGGAAGGCGATCGGGAACTCGGACAGGTAGGTCATGAAGCACTGCTCATCGGGGCGCGACATCTCGTCGTCGGCGCAGATGTCGGCCGGGTCGAGCAGACGCGGGATGTCGAGGTGCTTCTCGGCCAGGTCGAAGGCCAGCTCGAGGTTGGCCTGCGCGTTCTCCGGCTTGAGCGACTCGTAGTCGATGAGCGACGGGTCGTAGGCGTGGATCAGGGCGCAGAAGCCCAGACCGTCATACCAGGACTCACCAAAGTCCTTGATGTCAACGCCGTTGTGTCCCTTGGTCTTGTCCACGCACCAGTCGAGCAGCTTCTTCTTGGCCGCGCGGTTCCCTGTTGTGGCGGTTCAAGTAAGCAACAGAAGAAATGTCGGCAATAATGAAAAGTAGTATAAATTAATGATCGTCCAAACCGGGAAATATCTGGAAATAAAAAATGTAGCGCAAGCAACGAGGCAACGAGCTCGACAAGAGACGAAGATAACAAGAAGAAGGCTCGAGGACCCACTTGGGCCCTTGGGCGGGTAAACGTACTCTGGGCAGCGGAAAGCTCCTTGTCATCGGCGTCGCCTTCGCCGCGGCGCTCGACCTTGAAGGTAAGAATAACACGCCAGATCATACCGAGGATGATCCTCATGTTGCCCTGCTGAATATCTGCAAGACACAAGAACGAGATTAGAACAACGTGACTCCAAAAGAAGCAAACATGGGAGTGTCTACCCGTGGAGGAGACGCTGAGCTTGCCAACGTGCTTGGTGATGAAGTTGATGGCGATGGTAGTGTTTTCTATGCGGTGCATATCGAGAGTGATCTTGGTGTTGTACTTCTCGGGGCACTTCTCGCCGGAGAGGACCTCCATGAGGTTGATGAGGACGAGGCCATCCTTCAGCTCGTCCTTGAGCTCACCCTCAAGCTTGATGTTGCGGACACGCAGCTGGGCGTTGATCCAGGCCTTGAAGGTCTGAGGAAGACAAACAGAGCAAAGTGGGAGACAAAGCGTAAGCATGACAAAGGACGCAAGCGAGAGATTGAGAGAGAGAGAGAGAGAGATTGCATACCTTCTCGTGCAGGCGCTCAATCTCGGCCTGCTTCTCCTTTCGGTTCTTGGTGGCGACGGACTCGTTGCCGCTGAAGGCCATTTTGTGTGTAGAGGGACAGGAGGTGTCTTTTTCTTCCTTGCTGGGTCTTCTAGAGATAGGAAGGCTTTGTTGGGGACCTCCTCTTCTTCTTCTGGACGTGTGTTGAGAGAGTGAAGAATGAAAAAACGAAGGCCGTCAAAAACAAGAAGACGAAGCCACCAGAGCCGGGAGCAGCGGAGCCAAAATGAAGGGAAACCAAAGCCGATCCTCCTTGCGGTGCACCTTGTCCGTCCTCGTAGGACAACGACAACCGTCAATTTCCCTTTGAGGCTACCAACCCCCATTCAAAGCTATATTCTCGGAGTTTATATCTTTGAATGCATGTGGCGCCACGCTAGCGCGGCTTCCGTTGCCCTCTGCTTGGGATGAGAGTGTACCGTAAGAGAAGCACTGCCTTAGCCCCAAGACCGGTCGAGGTGCAATGATTTTATGGTTATTTGCCTAGAGCGAGACTTGAACAGCCGTGAGTTTTATCGGCAATAAC
>NAVB01000402.1:0-22419 GCA_002179805.1 Acanthamoeba lenticulata | reverse complement strand
GCAACATGCACATTTGTTAACGTCGTCTTGGAGGGGCAGGGGAGGTACTCAATCGGATGGAGAAGCTTGTGCGCGTGCTCTCGTGGCTTTCACGTCAGCCAACCTCGCGAGCTCACTGGAGTCTCTCGGGTCTTCTCATGTGCACTCTCACGGACAACGGCCTTCCTTGATTCGGCCATCGTATCTGAGAGCAAGTTGTTTTCTCGTTGACGATCGCTCCTAGACAAGTCTAGGAGTTTGAGGAAGCCTTCAGGTGAGGGCTTGTCAATCGGCCCTGTCCCCTTGCCAGTAGTATAATAAAAATAGAATTCATTTACAAATTGTTGAAGCACCACCGGCCTCTGTCGTGGTTTGTGAATTTGGTTGCGTTTGACTTCGTTGAGTGTCCCACAAACAGAGCGTGGTAGTCCAGTAAGGGTGGTAAAAAGGTCTGGAGAGGCATGTTGGGTGGGGCTGGGTGTGGTGCATGTGCTTGCAAAGATGAGTTTGCGTTACTTCGAAGACCACGACCAAGGAATTTGCAGTAACGTAGAGTGCAACGACCTCTGTCATCTGACACAAGTGCATCGAATCGCGGAATCATCCTTCGCGGGACGCAGAGTCGTTCGGCCTGGGTCGGAATAGACCTCGGCTGAGACACTCAACCGAACGCAGAGAGTAAACTCTGCTGATAACCAACAAATCGCCTGGCTTCCCACCCGCAAGGGCGAGGCCAGGATCCCCCTGGACCCCAATACCCCCAACCCCACGCGATTCGCCACCAAGCAACCACAACCCAACCCCTTTTTATTGCTTTTTCTCTCTTTTTTTTGGTTTCTTCATTATTTTTTTTGCATCTTGCAGATGGAGGAGGGTCCACCACCAGCCACAACAGAGGACGCGCCGCGTGACGACGCGAGTGCAGTGACGACGGCAGGGTCATCGCCTTCAAATCTTACCTTGGAGGCAGATTTACAACCAAATGAAATCGAGGCCAGCAAAGAAGTAGAGGAGCAGAGCGCCGGTGAAGTGGGGCCAATGGAGGACCATCAAGTGCAAGACCACTCAGTTCCTGCACCCACGACAGAGGATGGAATGGCGTCAGTGGTTGCTGCAGAAGTGACAAAGGAGGAGGTGACGAATGCTGAAGGACAAACCGCACCTAGTACGGCAAGCTCTGCACAAGAAGAACCTGCAGGAGAACCAGTCAAAGAAGAAGAAGAAGAAGAAGCCAAAGACGATGACGAAGCGACAAAGGCAAAGATGGCTGAGTTGCGTGATCCCATTACGGGTCGATGGACGATCATGGTGGCCAATGTGAATAAGCTTTGGGGGCCAACGGAGGTCGAATTCCACTTGCAGCGCACCATCCCCTTCTGGCATGAAATCAACTGCGAAGTCATCCTCATGCAGGTATGATTCTTCTTGTTCTTCTTCTCTCCCATTTTTTTTACCCTCCTGTCATCTTGAGACGCTGCACTTTCTGTACCGCTTGCACACACCAACTTTCCGTTGGAGGCATACGCGTGTAGTTTGAGATGAATTAATGTCTCAGTGCGCTCTTCTTGGATTGACGATACTCTCCCCTCTCATTCCCTTCCCTCGTGTGCGTGCCGACTGCCATCTTTGCAATCGGACGACGCATGCCATTCAATGGTTGCAATGTGTTGGCCCTGTTGTTGGGGCCGATACGATGTGTTCTCTCTCGTCCATCTCCCTCCCCCATCCGCGCAATCTTGCACAACAGCCCAAGAATTTGGCCGCGCTGAGGAACCGCGGCGTCGCGCATCTGGAGCTCAGCTCTAGTGCCGAGGCCCTTCGCCTCCACCGCTGTACTCTCACCTTCTACTTCTTCTCTGCCTTCACCTTGATCTCTTTTTCTGGTCGCATTTCTGTGGCCTTCTCGCAGGGCGTCTAAGCCACCACGAACGGCCGCCCTTTGAGTCTCTCTTTCCTCTCCATCTTCCCTTTCCCTTTCTTCCCGAGTTTTGTGCTCGCGTGCGCGCGGATGTTTCTAACGTGCGCGCGCGCGCGGCCATGGCCTTGCCACGACCAGACCTGGTGGAGACGAGCTACGCGATAGGCGACGCGCCCCTCCGCGTCGACTGGCGCAAGCCCGAGCGCGCCGACCACTCCGTACGCAGAGCCCCCCCCCCCTTTCCCTAACTTGACTGGTTGGGCGCACACGCGCGGCTCACATGTGCACATGCACTTGCGCGCGGAGCAGATACGGTCGGTGTACGCAGCCAACGTGCCGATCTCGACGTCGCGGCGCGACGTGAACAACCTCTTTGGGCCCTTTGGCGACATCGAGTCCATCTTCCTCTCGGCCGAGCTGCCCAAAAAGGTATCGCACGCACACGCACACGCACAAGCGCTCGCGTGTCGTGCACGATGGGCTGACATGAAGGGGGGCGGGTGCGACGACGTCATCACCAGCAACAACGGCGGGACTGGCTCGTGGTGACGTTCACCACGCGCGAGAGCGCCGAGAAGGCCATCCACGCCCTCCACGGCCACCTCCTCAACGGCTACAAAATGGCCCTCACCTTCTACGTACTTGGCCCCTCCCTCATTTATGACACGACACACGCGCGCGGCACGACACGACACGACACGACACGACACGACACGACACGACACGAGGGCTCACGCGGGCGCGGCGCACCAGGCGGGCAAGAAGTCCAAGAGCGGCGGCGGCGGTGATGACGGTGAAGCGACGACAACGACAACAACGACGGGAGGGCGAGGAGGACAGGACGCAGAGGCGGGAAAACACGCGCAGGCGGGGACTGGGGCGGCGACGACGACAACGACTACGGCGGTAGGACGGGCGAGCAAGAAGGCGCGGTTCGATTTCTACTGCGAAAAGTGTGACGTCGTCTGCCGCACGGCCGACGAGCTCCACTCCCACCTGGCCGGCAAGAAGCACCAGGGCCTCCTCGCCCAGGCCGCTGCCGCCACCTCGTCGTCTGGCCCCAACGACGGGCCCGCCGCCAGTACCAGCGGCGGCGGCGGCCATCACCAGCGCCAGCAGCCGTCGCAGCGCAGCGGCGCGCGACACGACGACGGCCGGCGCCACGGCGGCAGCGGCGGCGGCGGCCGCGACCACCCGCGCGACCACCAGCGTAGCGGCTTTCGGCGCGAGTGGGATCGAGACCGCGACCGCGACTGGGGCGGTGGACGTAAGCGGAGCCGGCCGGACGATGACTACTGGGGCCACGGCGACGCACGGCCGCCCGGCGGCGATTGGACTCCGCCTCACCGGCGGGGCGACGCCTATGGCGACTACTGGCGTGGCGGCAGCGGCGGCGGTCCGCCGCCCGGCCAGCCAATGGTGCCGCAGCCTTACGCGATGGCGCCGCAGCCGACGGCGGCCGCCGCGACGACGCGGTGTCAGCTTTGCGAGGGCTACGCACACACAGCCAAGGAGTGCCCGACCCTCGCGCGCGGGCTCGCCCCGCCCATGACGCTGGCTCCCGCCTATCATCACGTTCCGCCACTGGCCCCGACGCCGGCACCGATGACGATGACGATGCCAACTGCCTATCCCTCGCCGACCGCCGCCTACGCGCCGGCGCCGATGGTCCCGACGTCGTCGTCCCCCTACGGCCACGCGACGTACGCGCCAGCGGCGGTGGCCGCGCCCATGTATCAACCAACGACGACCGCCCACCAGCAGCAGCAGCAGCTTCAGCTCCAGCTCTTACAACAGCAGCAGCAACAGCAGCAGCGGGGCATGTACAACGTGGCCTCGTCGTCGCCCTCGCCGTTGTACACAACAGCGGGCCCTCCCACGGCGGGCGCGTACGCCCAGCCGTCGTCTCCCTATGGCGGCCACCACACCGCCGCGCCAACCTACGGCGGCGGGACGGGCTACGCGCCGCAACAAACACAACCACTTCACCATCCTCACCCGCAGCAACACCATCATCGACAGCACCAGTCGTCGTACGGGCAGCAACAGCCTTCACCCCGCGCGCCGCCCCGCTTCCACGGTGCTGGTTATTAGTGTGTGCTGACGGCGACGCTGGTGGCCTCCCTTTTGTCTTTGGCTGGCTCGTTGTAAACAAACCAATAGAGCGAGGATGTATTTACACAGCAGAAGAAGGAGAAGGGATGGATGACACATGGGTGGAAAAAAGGAAGAAGAGGGGACCCAGCGACCTGAGTCTATCTACATAAAGGAGGAAGGTGGAGAGGCAAGGGTGAAGCGCGCTGGAACGCGACGATCGCGTCGCTCCAGAAAGCACAGTTTGGAGCTGCCGCTCCTCCTCAGCAGGAGGAAGCGGAGGAGGAGACGCGAGAGGAGGGCGCGAGGACGGTGATGCGGGAGCTGCGGCGGTCGAGGAACGACGAGGTGGCCGACGCGTGGTAGCGGAGCTCGTAGTGGCCGGGCTGACGCGGCACCGCAAACTGGCACGCGAGCTCCTCCTTGGTCGGGTCCACGTAGTGGTACTCCACGTAGGTCGACGATCCCACCGCGAACAATCCCACCCTGACGAGCATCATCATCATCAACAACATCGTCAGCATCAGCACCATGAGAGCTGGCAAGCAGGAAGAGAAGAGGGGCGAAGGAGAGGGGTGGGGCACGCACCAGTCCCACTTGGAGGTGGGGACCGAGTGAACTTGCCAGGTGGCCATCAACTTGTCGTCGCTTTCGGCCACCACGCGCGAGGGCGTCACGATCAACACGTCCCGATCTGATGTGTTGGTAACCACAACATAACATATAACCACCACGGATCAGCAACATCATCTTCAACTACAAGACAAAGTAAATAAATTGTGTGTATTGGGAGTGGCGGAGGGACCTTCAACGGTAATGAGGTTGCTGCGCGCCACGTCATTGTAGGCCGACGCCGCCGGGAAGTAGCGCAACTGCACGTCATAAAGACAACATCAGCATCACGTTCATCATCTTCATGATCGTGTTGTCAAGTTGTTGGTGTTGTTATTTTACCTCGTAGTGGCCCGGCTTACGCGGGGCGGGAAAGGTGAAGCGAGCAGTGGCGAGGCCGTCGACGTTCTCGACGTAGCGCAGGCCAAGGTAGGTCGTGTTGTCGTAGGTCTCCACATTGTAGAGGCCGATCCAGTCGCTCGAGCTCACTTGGCCGCTGAGCACCCGGCACGACACGACGATGTTCGACTCGTTGGAGGCCTCCTCTTCGCACAGCGTGGCCTCGAGCTCCAACTGCGGGCCTGCAGGCGTCGAGGGATGTGCATTTAACGCATGAGCCACATTACGAGAGCCAACAGCAACAAGGAAAGACGAAGAGGAGGAAGGGGCGAGAGATGTACCAATGATGAGCAAATTGCTCTTCATCATGCAGTTGTAGGTGCCATTGGGGAAGAAACGGAACTCCCAAGTGCCCAGGCCAGGAGAACGTACGTCGAGGATGCCTCGCCTGTCTCCTCCTGACAAGATCACCATCGCATTTTGCAAATGATGATGAGCCACAGATCTGGTGTCGATTAATGAAGGAGAGGTCACATACCCGTCTTTTTGTAGTAGACATATTGGGTGTTGGAGGGCTGGTTCTGCTGAAAGAGGCCAATCCAGTCCTTGGGCGACGGCTGGACGTCCGGTCCAAGGTCCCAGCTCACACCCACGACGTCGCCCTGGCGGGCTGAAGTCGGGCACACCAGCTTGCACATGCTTGGCGATTGCTGAAGGGGCAGAGGCCCTGGAAGGCTCTTGGCTGCAGGGAGGAAACCGTTCGAGGTGAGGTCAGGTTCGAAGAGTAAGGCTTGCTGGAAGAGAGAACATACCAACTGGAGGTGATAGGGACGTGATGAAGTCGTCAGCCATGATGACCTGTGTTTGTAGAACCGAGAGGACCTCCGAGGGTGCAAAGACAGGCAGAGCAGCACGTGAAAGGACGGGAGAAGAGGAAGTAGCAGGAGAAGAGGTCAAGTTGCTGTCGGCGGTGACGCTCAGCTGCAGTGGTGCCTCTTCTACAGGGGATGGTACAAGCGGTTGAGCCGCCTGGGCTGGCTCTAGGCACGGAGGAGCAGCAGGAGAAGCAACGTGTTCGGAGAGAAGCGGTGGTGCTTCTTGGGTGGCAGGCGGAGGCGGTTGAGCCTCCTGGGCGGTGGGTTGTTCGTGCAGGGGGTCGTTGGCCAAATTCAGAAGAGTGTCAATGGCAGCATCGAGCTTGCCATTATTCTCTTCAAGAACGGTGGTGTAAACAGATCGAGACAAGTCGCTTCCTTGAAACATCTCCTGGAGGACCTGCAGGTCTTTCTCATTTACTTTATCTAACGCCAACCCGCGCCTTAGAGCCTTGGCGAAATCCATCGTGGGCAGGCGAAGTTGTGGTGAATGGATGCAAAGAGGAAGTTGAAAGTAAAATTGACAACGAGGATGCAAGCTACGAATGCCTTGTGATGTTTGCTGATGTGGTGGTTTGAAATTCTGCGGCTTGTTTCGCGAAACCGCCACAACGAAAAAGCACACGTCGCCAGAATATCCCGGTAACTTCCCAACGTTCGTCGGACTTCCACAGAGACGGGAATACTAAGGCTGTCTTCCTATTGAACATTGTGCTCTCTCGTGCCTGCAAGGAAGACACAACGTTGGCTGAGCTATGTGCAAAATTTCTAGTTTTTTTTAGATTCTGTCAGTGCTAAATTCTAATGTCAGGACCGAAGGGTCCGTGGCCTAATAGAAAGGCGCTTGACTTCGGATCAAGAGATTCGGGGTTCAAGTCCCCGCGGGCTCAAATCTTTTTTCGTCCTTTTTTGGCTTCTTCCTTGTGTTTTCAAGTTTATTTTTGGCGCCAAACGTAGCGCAAACACAACACAGGGATGGAGTGGAACACGACTGCCGGTCTCGAGGGGGATGACGAGTGCTTCCTTATGGACACGTCCACAACACAGTCGTCGTGGTTCCCTGATGGCGAAGGTGATTCGGAAGTCGATCTAGAGGATGAAGAAGAAGAGGAAGAAGATGACGAAATTTTGCTTGAAGATTCAACATTCGACACCGACTTTGACGAATCTTCGCAAGGTTTTTCAGAATCAGAACCTGAACCGGCCCGGGTCGTCGATCAGCCACACCCGCCGCTTACGCCTTTGTTCGTGCCAACCGTCTTCTCGCAGGCGCGCTGCCAGCTTCAGCTTTCAGTTTTGCCCAAGACGCTGCCCTGTCGCGAGGCCGAGCGACGGAAGTTGCACGACCTCCTCCGCGACGCCCTTGCCAACCAGACCACCTGCAGCATCTGTACTTTTTTTCTCATCTTAATCGCTTCTTATGTTGTCGCTCACAATCCACCATGCACGATTATGGTGATCAGACATTTCGGGCGTGCCGGGCACGGGCAAAACGGCCACCGTGCTGGGTATCGTCCGCGAGCTGCAGGAGGAGGTGGCCAACGAGACCCTGCGCGACTTCACCTTCATTGAGGTCAACGGCATGACGATCGCCGACCCGCAGCGGGCCTACGTGATCATCTGGTGGCACCTCACGGGCCAGCGCGTGTCGGCTACCACCGCCCGCACGCGCCTCACCGAGCTCTTCACTGGCGCCAAGAAGTCCAGCCTCCGCGCCAACAAGCGATGGTCCGCGCACCGCACACCTGAGCCGCATTGTCACTGCGCACGCATCCCTGACGCTGGATGGAGGCGGTCGGACGTGCAGTATCCTGCTGGTCGACGAGCTCGACCTGCTTGTGACGCGCAAGCAGGACGTCATCTACAACCTGTTTGACTGGGCCACGCGCAAGTCGTCCAAGCTGATCGTGGTGGCCATCGCCAACACGATGGACTTGGCCCAGCGGATGCTCCCGCGTGTGGCCAGCCGCATGGGCTTCCAACAGATTGTCTTCCCCACTTACACACGGGTAACCCTCCTGCGACCAGGTTTGTCCCGCGCGTGCGGCCGCGGCTGACCTGCGCGGCCATACAGGACCAGCTTGCCCAGATTGTACAGACGCGACTGGCCTCGATTGACGCCTTTGATGCCGACGCCATCACCTGGTACCACGGCTCGCCTCTCTGGTTTCCCTGGGATTGTCGCTCTCTCTGAGCTGGACTGACAACCACCTTGCAGGTGCGCCTCCAAGATCGCAGCAGTGAGCGGCGACGCGCGACGGGCGCTGCAGATTTGTCGGTACGCTCTGCCCTCATTCCTCCTGGCGTCTCTTTCATGTTCAGGTCTCACCAGAGGATCATGTGGCGGGCACAGACGAGCAGCCGACATTGCAGAACAGGCCACTGAACGGGGATCCAACGCTGCTCGTACGCGCGGCCCGGCACGCGCGCATGTACAATGAAGCTCCGTCACCAACGTGGGGGAGGGGATGTTCTTTGGGTCTTCAGGTCGAGTCAGCGCTGAACACGTGCGGGCAGCCATTGAAGAGATCCACTCTGCGCCGCAGATCAGGCTCATCCAGGCGGCCACCCTACACGAGAAGCTCTTCCTGTGCGCGCTCGTGCAGGAGCTGCGCGCGACGGCCGCCCCGCAGACCACGTTTGGCAAAGTGCTGCACCGACACAAGTACGTCTGCAATGCGCTCAACCGCGAGTTCCCCAACGGGTCGGCCGTGGCTTCGATCTGCTACCGACTGGGCTCGTGGGGCCTGCTCGACGCTGGTACGTCTTGGACTCTGTGCCGAGTGGCCTTCTTCATGAACCAACGACATGGTGATGTCTTTTTGTTCTTCTACGACGCAGACCCGGCGAGCAACGACCTCTTGGCCAAGGTATCGTTGCGCGTACCACAGGAAGACGTGGTGTTCGCCCTCCAGAACGACCCAATCCTCGCCGAACTCTTCCACCTCATCGTGCCCTTCCTCTCCGCTTGAGAAGCGAAGGCGTTTGTACACCTACAAGAGAACACAGCATCAACAACCAGCGCCACTGACCCGTTCAGCGTGTGTAGCAGCCACTACGAAGCAAACAAAGAAAAAAGCAAGAAAAGCGGGCGCTGTCGGCGGAGAATAATCTCGCGCGCAAATGTCAAGCCGCAATCACGTAGAGCCACGCGAGGGGGATCGCATTTACCAATTCCTTTTTGTACAGCACGCAGAGGCAAGATGCTGAAGTCGTTGAGGGAATTGTGTCTGGCCTTCATTGGAGCAAACTACAACACATTGGCGTTGGGGCCATTTGCAGCGGTCTCAGCCGACTTGAAGCACAAGATTATGCAGGCGGTGTGTTTGCGACGAAAGAACTTCACATCAGTCGAGTTTCAAACCTTCATCGAGCCCGCAGATCGCATCACAACACTCGATCTCTCCTCCTGCCGCACACTCAACGAGCAGCACTTTGAGCTGGTGGCCACGAAATTGTGTAATCTAGTCAGCCTCAACTTGTCTGGTTGTGTCAACGTCACCTACGACGTGCTCCAGCGCATCTCTCAATCATGCCCTCACATCCGCCAACTCGTGCTCAGTGGCTGCCCTAAGGTTTGCTCCCTCCCCTCCCCTCCCCGGCACATAGAGTGAAGTCTTGACGACGGCGATGCTGGGAATGGTGTGGCGCACAGGTGACCGACACAGGCGTGCAGCTCGTTGCGTCGAGCTACGGCACCAACCTGGTGCGACTCGAACTAAACGAGTGCTTTGAGGTGACGGACACCTCGCTGTCTCACGTCTCGCAGCTGTGCACCAACATGAAGGCCCTTCACCTCGGCTACTGCCAGTACATCACCGGTACACAACAACACCACTAAGCCTGTCACTTGTGACGCTGGTGCCAGTGGCGAGCTGGTTGGCTGACCGCGCGCGGGACGTTACGTGAATCAGACCAGGGCATCGAAATGCTGTGCCGCGCGCTGCCGACCAACCCCAGGATGGCGTTCATCAACTTGGAGGAGATCACGCTCGACTTTTGCACTGAACTCACCGACAAGGTTCTCTCTCCCTCAAGCCACCGGCCTCATCGTGCTGGGTTTTAATCACTTTGATATGTTCTTTCCTTTGTGCTGACGACTCTTGGCTCTTGGTCGTGTTGTGATGCACAGGCCATACAGCAGATGGTGAGCTTCAATTCAACGCTGCGATATCTGTCCATGAGCGGGTGCAAGATTACCGACAACGCCATCCGCTATGTGGCCGGCTACTGCCCACGACTGGTCACGCTCAACGTCCGCGAGTGCGAGATGCTCACCGATTACACCGTCACTGGTATCTTCAACAACCTGCTTCATCTTGACCAACCAAGTCTGCAGCATCATCGCCGTATTTAACGACGATAATATGGGCGTGGTGATGGTGGGCAGTGATTGCACAGCGATGTAAAGGGCTCGAGGCGTTTGACGGGTCGTGGGGCGGGCGATACACGGACGCGTCGGCGCAGCAGCTCGCCCTCAACAGCCACCAGCTCAAGAGCCTCAGCTTTGCTCGGTACCTCCCTCGTTCTCCCTTGACCACCACCGTCTATCGCACGAATGAACCAATCGTGTGGTGGATGCGTCGGAGGCAGAGCGTCGGCGATCACGAACTCGTCGCTCGGGTCGATCGCGCTCGGCTGCAGCCGCATCGAGAGCCTCAACATCAACGGCACGCAGGTGGGTGACGACGGTCTCAAGCAACTCGTCACCAGCTGCCGCAACCTCAAACAGGTGCTCCACTCTTTCTCCTTCACGCATCATCACCATCATAGGATAGCTGACATTCTTGTTCTTGTTCTTGGTGTTGATGGAATGAAATGGAAAAAGCTGGACATATCGTTCTGCAAGAAGGTGACGTCGGACGGGATCCGGCTCCTCATGAACAACTGCCCGTCGTTGGAGCTGCTCTCCATGTGGGGCGTCACCGTACCGGACGACCTCATGGCACGCCTGACCTGGCGCCGACCAGACCTGCGCGTCAATCGCACACACCACAGGGCTGCCCCGGCCTTCTCCTCTTCCTCATCTTCATCTTCTTCATCGTCGACACCTCTCGTCATGGCAAAGTGAGAAGAAGATAAACAAATAATAAGTTAATTGCAGATCCACCAATATGTGGTTGAGTAGCAACACACGGCGAAGGAATTGAAACCATGCTGCAGAGAAATGCATCGGCCAATGGGCTTTCAAGAGGCTTTGGAAATGCATCAAATTTGTCGGAAAAGTCAGACAATGGCCACGAAATGATGGACGAAAGGGCAGGCACCACGCCACAAAACGAAACGTGGCCACCAGCCTGTTCCTCACTTCATCAGCTTCACACCAGTGCAAGCCCAGAGCAGTAGCAGCAACAACAAACGCTAGCCCCCTCATCTGCAAACACAACAAACATGAACACCGACAACATTTCCAATGAGAGGAGGAGGCTTCTTCTCAAGTGCTTGGAGGAGACCCTCAAGGTAGACGAGCGTCTTCTTCTTCTTTCATCTTCTACTTCATGAAGCTAATGTGACTTTCTCTGGATGAACAGGAAAACGCAGCGGCCGAGACCAGGAGGCGCGAGGCCTGGGTCGAGGAGGAGAAGGAGCGACGCCGCAGGATGCAGGACCAGCTCGAACGCGAGAAGGGCGACGCTGAGCGCGACCCCGTGCGTCACGAGGCCGAGGAGCACAAGGAACAGGTCCAGCACCAGCTCCTCTCGGCCTTCTCCGCCGTCGCCACCCACCAGGCCGAGGAAGCCGAGCGGTACGTTGTGGCTCAACCGCGTCAATTTGTTTTAAGGCGGCGGCTGACGTCAGCTTTCTTGATGACCACAGGGCCGACCGCCTGTACCAGAACGCCAAGGCCGACGTTGAGGAGTGGCTGCGCAGCCGCGTCGACCTGATCGAGACCAAGATCTCCGAGGAGATCGAGCGCAAGAGGAGGATGCAGGAGGGCATCAACACACAGCTATCGGGTATGCGCCACCTTCTTAGGACAGACCCCAACGAGGCTGAACGAAGCTAAGCGTCGTCTTGTCCGACCATCGTGCAGACGCCCATGAGCAGATTCAGGAGCAGTTCATGAGCGCGGTCTCCCACAAGCAGGCCATCGAGGCCGAGGAGCAGGAGCGTGACCGCAGGATCAGGCAGGCGGACGCCCAGCTGGCCCGCGAGGAGAGACATCGCGAGCTCATGAGCCTCCACAACCTCGAGCTCGTACGCACTTCCTCTTTCCCCCTCCTTTTCGTCTTCGCTTTCGCTCTTTGGTCGTCAAACTCACCTTCTCACCGCCACGCAGACCAAGTACCTGGAAGAGGAGGAACGGGCCAGGCGCATCATGCAGGACGCGCTGCTCGACTTTGACGAGGAGATCTACCGCGAGGCCGTGCGCCGCCAGACCTGGATCGAGGAGGAGAAGGAGCGCCGCCGTCGCATCCTGATCGACGTCAAGCAGGACTTCCATGAGGCCATCCTGTCTGAGATCGACCGCCAGGAGACCCGCGAGCTCGAGGAGACCGAGCGCAAGCGCCGCATGGCCGAGGGCGACAACGAGGTCGACCCGACCACGGCCGCCGCGCGCGACCAGGTCCAGGATCAGTTCATGAGCGTCGTCCACCGCCGCGAGGCCGCCGCGGCCGAGGAGGAGGAGCGCGCCCGCCGCATCGCCCAAGTGTTTGACGAGGAGAAGATCCGCAGCGAGATCAACCGCCGCGTGACGTGGATCCTCGAGGAGGAGGAGCGCCGTCGGCGCCTCGTCGAGGACGCCATCGAGCGCGTGCAGGAAGACGTCCTGCGCGAGCTGCACCGCCACGAGGTCATCGCCCTCGAGGAGAAGGAGCGCGCCCGCCGCATCCGCGCCGAGAAGACCCACTCGGAGGACGCCGTCCACCACTCGGACGCCAAGGAGGCCGTCCAGCACGAGCTCCTGTCCAAGTTTGACGCCGTCAAGGTGGCCGTGCTCGAGGAGGAGGAGCGCGCGCGCCGCATCGACGAGGAGGCCCACCGCCAGAAGCGCGCCGCCGAAAACGCCGCCTTCGACTCCAAGGCCAACCTCATCGTCACCAAGCGCCTCGAGGAGGACGAGCGCCAGCGGCGGATCGCCGAGCAGCTGGCCGACGAGTTCGACCAGGCCCTCCAGAGCGAGCTCGACCGCAGGCGCGCGTGGGCCCTCGAGGAGGAGGAGCGCCGGCGGCGCATGCAGGAGGGCGAGGCCGCCACTGCCACTGCGGACGACAAGGCGCACAAGCAGCTCCTGCTCCTCGACGTCGTCCAACACGTCAACGCCAAGGTCGCCCACCAGGTCAAGGCCAAGGCCGGCGCCCAGCGGTCGTGAGCTTCAAAACCAAAAGGCAGCTGCCTAAGCTTCACGTTTTCTTCTTGTAATTATTGCCTTGTCTTCTCCAGAGTGAAAAAACAAACACTTTTGCCTTTTTGATATCCACTTGCCCCATCTTCATGGCCGCGTGTGTTTCTTCTTCCTTGGGGTGATTAAAGAAAAGCTAATTCGGGGTACGCTGCGTAAAGACGTGGGGTCGCAGGGCAGCCATGTTGGCGTGCCCACTGGGCCACATCCCGGTGCTCATATCTGAGCGCCCACTCCAAGGTCTGCTCGTCCCACGGGCAGCCGTTTACGCGCGCCCACTGGAGCACGCCCAGGTGGCCACTCGAGGCGGCATTGGCGCATGTCGTCTCGTCCCATGGACAGCCGTTGGCGCGCAACCACTGGAGTGTGTCCAGGTGGCCTCCATCGGCCGCCTCCGCGCAGGTGCCCTCGTCCCACGGGCAGCCGTTGGCACGCGCCCACTGGAGCACGTCCAGGTGGCCTCTTCGGGCCGCGTGGCTGCAGGTGAGCCTGTCCCACGGGCAGCCGTTGGCACGCGCCCACTGAAGCACGTCCAGGTGACCGCCCAAGGCCGCTTGGCTACAGACCTTCTTGTCCCATGGGCAGCCATTGGCGCGCGCCCACTGGATGATTGCCAGATGACCTGATAACGCCGCCCTTGCGCAGGCGCCCTCGTCCCACGGGCAGCCATTGGCACGCGCCCACTGGAGCACCTCCAGATGGCCTCCTTCGGCAGCCGCCATACAGGTGTCCTTGTCCCACGGGCAGCCGTTGGCGTGTGCCCACTGGAGCATCTCCAGATGGCCTCCTTCGGCAGCCGCCAGACAGGTGTACTCGTCCCACGGGCAGCCGTTGGCGTGTGCCCACTGGAGCACGTCCAGACGGCCGGCCGCGGCCACCTCGTCGCAGAGGGCCTCGCTCCAGGGACAGCCGTTGGCGCGCGCCCACTGGAGCATGTCCAAATGGCCGCTTTTGGCCGCTTCTGTGCAGATGTTCTCGTTCCATGGGCAGCCGTTGACGTGCGCCCACTGGAGCACGGCCAAGTGGCCTCCGCTGGCTGCGGCAAGGCAGGTGCCCTCGTCCCACGGGCAGCCATTGGCACGCGCCCACTGGAGCATCTCCAGATGGCCCCCTTCGGCAGCCGCCAGACAGGTGCACTCGTCCCACGGGCAGCCGTTGGCGCGCAACCACTGGAGCATCGACAGCCAGCCTTGGCCGGCCACTTGCGCCGCAAAAGCGCTGTCGTACACCTGCCTGATGCACCGTGGTCGGGCGAGAAGCAACCGGCGGAGCGTTTTGTTCCACGTGCGGCACACGGCACGGCACGCGGGCTGGGTCAAGGGCTGCACAAACTGGAAGATGAACGCGACGAGCTCCACCATGAGGTCGCCCATGCCAACCCTCACCTCCGCAGTGGTGCCAATAACAGCAGCCGTTGTAGCTGTAGATGCGCCAGTGACCAGGTGCGAGGCAAGAGGGGCGACCGTCTTGAGCTTCTTTTTCTGGGGCTCCCCGCCCTCACCCTCACCCTCCTCCTCGCTCATGTTTTTGTTATTATTTTTGCTGATTAAAGCTCCTTTTATTAAATTATTAAAGAAAAAAGAAAGAAGAAAAACAAAACAGATAAACGAACGCAGGACGGACATGGATGTGGAGGGGGCTGTGCCACCAGCGCCGCTGAGGAGATGTCCGCTTTGCGCTCCGGCCAGAGCGCAAGCAAACGCGGCAGTACCTATGGACGAGGCCATGGTGGGATTTTTTGGTATCGGCAATGAGTGGATCGGTTGGCCCATCTGCAGCGTGCACTTGGGCAAGTACCGGCAACAGCCCCACCATGCCGGTTCCTCTCAACGAAGTGACGATGGCGGTAATAAACCGAGCAAGGCTGACGAGGAGGCCAAGATGGAGGTAGAGGAGGAGCACAAGGGACGCAAACGGCGACGAAAGGCCGCCGCAGCAGGCGAAGAGGCCTCCACCACGAAGCCCACAGCCTCGCCACTCGCCCCCGTTTCGCTGCAGCCCCTCGGCTACTTCGAGTCGTGCTTCCTCGAGCGTCACGGTACCCCGCGACAGGGCCTTCTGGTGCCCTCATCCCGCGGCCAGCTCACCCTACGCAGGTTCGCCTCCTACTACGCCTCATCTATGTCAGATGAAGTCGAGTAGAATCATTGAATTTGTAGCGATTAATGCTTTACAACTCGCGTGGTGCAGGTCGGAGGCGCTGACCAATCCAAAGGATGCGCTGGTGGGGCTCGAGGGCTTCTCGCACGTGTGGCTTGTCTTCCTCTTCCACAACAACGTGGGCAACCCCCAGAACAAGATTCATCCGCCACGGCTGGGCGGCCGCAAGCTGGGCATGCTGGCCACGCGCACACCCCACCGCCCGTGTCCGATCGGCCTCAGCGTGGCGCGCGTCGAGTCCATCGTGGGCGACACGCTCCACCTGGCCGGGGTCGACCTCGTCCACCAGACGCCCGTGCTCGACGTCAAGCCCTACATCGCCCGCTACGACGCCCTGCAGCAGGTCGACGTCCGCGTCGCCGACTGGCTGCTCGAGACCGACAGCCTCGAGGCTGTCGCCGACCCGCAGGGCCCTGAAGCTGCCGAGGCCGAGGCCAAGGCGACGACGACGATGGCCTCGAGGCTGCGTGTGGAGATGACGGCCGAGGCGCTCGAGAGCCTCCAGCGCAGCGCCCCCGCGCTCCGCTTCTTCCGGGACGACTGGGAGCGCGCGCGGCGGTGCATCGAGGAGGTCCTCGCGCTCGACATCCGCACGCTCCACATGAAGAAGAAGCACCGGGCGGGCTCCTACGGGGTGTCGATCGACCGCCTCAACGTCGCCTTCACCGTCGACTCGGCGCGCGGCCTCTGCACCGTCCACCAGATCGACCTCTGGCCCGAGAGCTACGACCACCCCGACTTTGCCGAGGTCAAGCGCAACCGCGTTGCCGCCGCCGCTACGACGACGACGTCCACGACGCCGGGCCAGACGCCATCATCGTCCTCTACACCAACCGCCAATTTAATTTAAATTCACAATAAAAAACATAATAATTGCCTTGCAACATAAAAAATAAATTAATTACACAAATATCGAGTTTTTCCTCCTGTGGAAGAAGATGAACGCAAAGGCATCGCGAGAGAAAGAGCGCGGCGCGACGGTGTGCAACGTGTGCCACCGAGCCTTGGGCGTGCCGCCAGACCAACTCGAGCGCCGCGTCCTCCCGTGCGGTCACACCTTTTGCGCAGAATGCCTCAACGCGCCCGGCCTCCCCGCTCGCGACAACGACGACCCGCTGGTTGGGGCGATCGAGACCAACCAAGGCCACGAAAGCCTGGAGGCTGAAGAAGAAGAATTCGTCTTCAAGTGTCCTAAGTGCTGTGGCCTCACGCTTCGAACGCCTCCTCCTTGGCCCGGCCTCCCGTTTCCGCCCTCACCAGCGTACTCGTCACCCGTTTCGTCGCCCAGCAGTTTCAGACGAGCAGCGGACTCCGTCGCGTGCGGCGAGTGCGAGCAGCGGCCGGCCGCGCTCTTCTGCGCCGACTGCAAAGCGTTCCTGTGCGCCTCGTGCGATGACGCGCTGCACGCGGCGCGGCTCTTCCGCAACCACGCGCGCGAGCCCGCCAGCAAGAAGACGACCGAGGCCGCCGCGCAAGCCCCACCGTGCGCGCACCACACCGACAAGCGGGTCAAGCTGTGGTGCGAGCGCGACGCAACGCCCATGTGCACCATGTGCGTCATCGTCGGGCCGCACAAGGGCCACGACGCCATCTCGCTCACCGACGCCGACGCTCGCGCGCGGAAGGCCGTCGAAGCGCGCTTGGTGGCGCTCGAGGCCAGCTTGACCAGCGTGCAGGTCGCCGCCGAGACCGAGCGGGCCAAGACCCAGTCCGAGCTCGTCCGCGCGCGCGACGCCCGCACAGCGATCGCCGAGCACATGGGGCGGCTGCGGGAGCGCGTCCTGGCCGTCTTGGCTCAGCGGCAGCGCGCGCTCGAGGACGAGGTCGATGCGTGGGAGGCCGGTCGTGACCTCGAGCACGAGGCGCAGCTCGCCGGGGCCAAGGCGCGGCTCGAGGCCGCCGTGCACGAGCTGAGGCAGCGCTTGAGCGCGCCCAGCCTTGTCCTGTCTCTTGGTGGTGATGGTCGTGACATCTTCAAAAGCGGTGCAACAACAGAGGAGCAGGCGGTGATGAAGGCCGCTAAGGAGGTCGCAACCAAGGCCAGGCAGCGTGTCGCGCGGCAAATCGAGTTCCTCGCCCCTCCTGCACCACCATCTTCTTCATCATTGCCCTTTCCCTCGTCATCTCCATCATCATACGAGCAACAGATGGATGCGGCCCTCAAGGCAGCGTCGGGCGCGCTTGGCCGTGGAAGCCAGCCATTGACTTCTCCTCCTGCTCCCATGGCTCAGCCCGAGCAGCCCGAAGGACTTGAGGCGGTCCTCACGAGGCAGCTCAAGTTCTCGACAACGCGCGCGTGCGGCGTGGCCGTGGCCAAGGACTGCTGCATCGTGGCCAATACTGACAAGAACCAGGTGGAGCTGTGGAGCCTCTCGGACGGCACGTTCAAAGGCTCGTTTGGCTGCAAAGGCAGCGGCCCGGGCCAGTTTCATCTCCCCAGCTGGGTCGCGCTGGACGAGCAATCGGGCCACGTCATCGTCGCCGACAGCGGCAACCACCGCGTGCAGGTGTGGCATTTGAAGAATGGCGTGCATGGCGGCCCGACCTTTGTTCGTGCGTTTGGGGCAAAGGGCTCTGGCCCGGGCCAGTTCTACTTCCCGCTCGGCGTGGCGATTGTCAAGCGGAGCCAAGCAGGCTCGATGCTCGTCGTCGTCGCCGACAGTGGCAACCACCGCGTCCAGCTGTGGCAAGCCGCCGACGGCACGTTCAAGGGCGCGTTCGGCAGGGAGGGCACCGGCCCGGGCCAGTTCAGGCGCCCATGCGGCGTGGCCATCGTGCCGCACAACATGGTGGCCGTCGCCGACAGCAGCAACCGCCGCGTCCAGCTGTGGCACATCGCTGCCGCCGACGGCGCAACGACAACAGCAAAGTTTGTCGGCGCCTTTGGCGCGCCCAGAATCGGGCCCAGTGGCGAGTTCGACCGCCCGTGGGGCTTGGCGGTGGAGCCACGCACGGGCCACATCATCGTCGCCGACATTGGCGGGGGGCAAGTGACGTTGTGGCGGCGCGACTCTGGAGTGGTTCAGCAGCAAGCGGACAAGGGGCGGAAGTGGGGCGTCTCGCTCGTGCGGGCGTTGGTCGCCCACCCGAGCAGCGAGCAGTTCCGGGCTCCGTGCGGCGTAGCGGTGGACCCGAGCACGGGCCACCTCGTCGTGACCTACGCCAAGTGCGTCACCGTTTGGAAAATGCAGGCCAGCGAGTGACGAACGAAAAGACAGCTTTTTATTTGAATTTCCGGAGCGTGATTTTTCCATCGAAAACTGAACAAAACAACAAGATAAAATTGCGCTTTTAGCGCACACTTCGCCCGGCCACGTCCTTGACGAGGTCGACGCTCAAGCTCGCACTTCGTTCTTGTCAACACACGATCAGTGTACACTGCCAGTGTTTGGCCCCGCAGACGCCAGTGCTTGTGCGGATGAAAAGTGGGGCGTGTTTTCTGTTGGTTGTCGCCGTCTTTCGTCCCGGAATCTTACGAACCCGCATTCGGGCCGCATAAATGGACCAACCTCTCGGCCTCCTCCAACAAACAACATCTTGCCCCAAGCGCATCCCAACACACATCCTTCTTTCGATTCACAACTCCTAACCACAACAACAACAACATGTCGAACCTGAAGCCCAACCTCGCGACCGGCACTGGCGCCAACATCATCCCGCCGCCCGTGGTACACAAGCCCGTGGCGCCCGTGGCCGTCGCGCCGGTCGCGCCCGTGGTGCCGATGGAGAAGCTCTCGCTCGCGGAAAAGGTCGTGCACGAGCCCGAGCGCGTGATCCAGCACGAGCCCCTGCGCGAGAAGGAGATCATCAACGAGAGCACGCTCGAGGTCAAGCGTGAGCACCACATCCAGCCGGTCATCCACGAGACCGAGCACCGCATCCAGCCCATCATCAAGACCCAGGCCACGACCGAGCAGCCCATCATCGAGCAGGACAAGAACGTCATGCTCCCGCCCGTCGTCGAGCGCGCGGCCCTCCCGGCCGGCCTCGAGGCCGTCGAGCGCGTCGCGCCCGAGGGCGTCATCCACCGCCCGATCGTCGAGCGCCAGATCGTGGACGAGCGCCCGGTCGAGGTCAAGCGCGAGCACCACATCCAGCCCATCATCCACGAGCGCGAGCACCGCATCCAGCCCATCATCAAGACCGAGGCCACGACCGAGCAGCCCATCATCGAGCAGGACAGGAATGTCATGCACGCGCCCATCGTCGAGCGCGCGGCCCTCCCGGCCGGCCTCGAGGCCGTCGAGCGCGTCGCGCCCGAGGGCGTCATCCACGCGCCCAAGGTGGCCAAGGACGTCATCGTCGAGCACCCGGTGCAGATCAAGCACGAGCACCACGTCCAGCCCATCATCCACGAGCGTGAGCACCACATCCAGCCCATCATCAAGACCGAGGTCACCGCCGAGCAGACCCACCTGAGGACCGACAAGAACGTCATGCTCGCGCCCGTGGTCGAGCGCGCCGCGCTGCCGATGGGCCTCGAGGCCGTCGAGCGCGCCGGCCCCGAGGGCGTCATTCACCGGGCCAAGCTCGAGAAGGAGGTCATCGTCGAGCACCCGGTCCAGGTCAAGCACGAGCGCCACATCCAGCCCATCATCCACGAGCGCGAGCACCACATCCAGCCCGTCATCAAGACCGAGGTCACCGCCGAGCAGACCATCATCGAGAAGGAGAACACGGTCATGCTCCCGCCCATCATCGAGCCCACCGTCGTCGTCGGCGCCCGCCCGCCCACCGTGCCCATGGCCGCCGCGCCCAGGGCCGCGCCCCTCATGGCCGCCCCGGCGGCGCCTGTCGTGGCCACCACGACGCTGCCCCACAGGGCCGAGCTCGCGCCCGGCATGCTGGAGAGCGAGCGCGGCCTCGGCTCAGCCACCACCGTCGCGCCGCTGATGACCGGCGAACGTGAGGTCATGCACGGCCGCGACCTGGGCCACACGTCGACGACGGGCAGCAGCACGACGACGGGCACCGCCACGCATGTGCCCATCACCCAGAAGCTCAAGGGCGCCATGAAGGAGGTCCAGGGCACCATCACGCGCAACCCGGCCAAGAAGGAGGAGGGCAAGATGCTCATGCACGGCGGCCAACCGGCCTCCACCGGCCGCACGGGCCTCTAAGCACGCAAGCCAGCTTTTACCAACAACCAACCAAGAACTGCGCGAGCTCTCGAGCGAGATAGTGACCGCGCCTTGTTGGACCTCTCACCTCCTCCTTTTTCTTTCCTCTTCTTTGTCTTCTTCACTCCAGCTTGTCCCCCACTGTATGCAGTGGGCTTCACCACCAAACAAACGACCTTTCTCTGTTCTGCTTTATACGCGTTCTCTTGCCTCGCTTGTTTTTTCTTGTTGGTCTGGGCTGGTTCGAACGAGCTGTCGGTGGTTCTGTGCGTGTCAGGACGGTGGAGAGCCCACACCGCCCAAGAGCTGCGTGCTGCACATTCCTCCGAAAGAGCGAAGCCGCAGAACGGTACGCTTCGTTTTCGTACCCCCCCCCTCCGTCGGAGCTACATTGCTGTGGCTCCGAAGCGACATACAAGAGACCAGTGCCATCCCTGCCTTGCGAGCCAGAACGCAGCAAAGCACACACAAGACCAAAACACACTAAGCGGCTAGCCGTTGCCAACGAGAGCCAACCACACAGCACTGCGCCGAGACTCCGACACGCAAGCAATTACTCTTGCTTGCCGACGCCGAAGAGGAAAGTTCAACCTCACAGTTCAATACACTCCACTCCCCCGAACTGAAGGACATGGCGTCCAAGCGGCCGTATCGTCTCTACGTGTACAAGAAGGTCGAACCGCAGCCCGGCGTAGAGACCAAGACCGCAGCGTGGGAGTGGTGGGGCAAGCACAAGTTCGACACGGCGGCCGAGGCCGACTCCAAGATGGACGCCTTCGATTTCGTCGTTCTCGTGGAGAAGCAGAAGAAGGCCAAGGGCGATCTCGGCCGCAAGATCATTCTCGATTGGCGCTGCATGGAGAAACCCCTGGTCGATCGGTTCCAGTCTTCCGTGGTCTTCAAGTTCAGGCGCGAATGAACACCGGTCTCGCGGGAGCAGCTACATCAAGCACACAAGATCCAAACAGCGCGATTTGGTTTTTCGATAACCTCCCTCATTTCCCCTTTGACTGAATCTCCCTTTTGTAAATTACAACACCTTTCGCAATCTTACCGGCAGTAAAAACGCGTCATCAAACACTGTTGCCCGAGGCACACCTTGTGGGCATAACGTTGCATAAAATTGGGTAGCAGATATGATTATTTCAAGGCTGGCGTAAATACGCCTAGCCAGGGAACTATTTCATGCCTATGTGATATGCCAACTTCTCATTCAAGTCCTTGCACCGAAGGGTCCGTGGCCTAATAGAAAGGCGCTTGACTTCGGATCAAGAGATTCGGGGTTCAAGTCCCCGCGGGCTCAAATCTTTTTTCGTCTTTTTTGGTGCATGAGGCCAAGTTTTTTATAGGTAGTGGCCAATGAGAACTGTGCAATAAAAAGGTTTATTCGCCCGAAGCAGAGAAGGAAGCCAGAACACGACCACCTCCCGACTGCAAACAAACAAAAACAAGGTGGCAGATGGACGTGTGCCTCGTGTGCCATGAGCCCTTCGTCGCGCCCCCTCCAGCAGCACGAGGAGGAGGAGGAGGAGGGCGCGTGGCGCGGCGGCTCGCGTGCGGGCACGTCTTCTGCTCGGCGTGCCTCGACGCCCCGCGCCTGCCCCCTCGCTCTCTCCCGCCCACACCCACCGCCGACGGCCCCATCCAGAGGTCAGGTCGCGCTCCTCTCCTTCCTCGCGCGGACTACAAAGACAAGGACGAGGAGGTGGAAGGGCGAACGCAACCATGCCCCGCGTGTCACGGTCTCATCCTCCCATGGACTCCTTCCTTCTCCTCACCGTCTCGCCGCGCTTTGCCCGCCCTTCCCACCGGTGAGGAGGAGGAGGAAGAAGACGAGGAAGACTGGCCAGTGGACATCACCACGTTACTTCACAGAAAGAGCGATGAAAGCACCGTTTCCTCTTCACCTTCCGAGCCGTACCGCACCGCCAAAAAGCTCCTAACCGGACCAAGTGCCCTTGCTCAGGTGCCAGCGGC